>PVJO010005082.1:0-102555 GCA_004026905.1 Hystrix cristata | reverse complement strand
CCTGCCTTGCACCCACACATGACGAGTCACCCGTAAAACTCACATGGTCATGCCCTGCATTGCTCCATCAATTATATTAAGTTGGATCTAGTCCTAAGCATTTACAAAGAATTTACAGAGAGAGAAATGATAAGTCAAATGATTGATAGATAGATGCACAGACATACAGGCAGACAAACAGTAAAAATGAACTAATGAAGATGATACTGTCCTATAATGTAGCTAATCAGCAGGGATAACAAAACCAAAACGTGGACAGGTGGAAGAGCTTGTTGAAGGTCATCAAATCAGGTCTGGAGCAAAATTTTCTAGGTCATATGCAGCCAGTCATGAGGAGAAGCTACATTTTCTTGTAAGCATTTTCTTAAGTGAAATTCAAAGATAGTAAAAGGAAGAATGCAAGGTTAATCAATAATTAAATTAAGTTAGAAGATCAGATATTAGAGAAAAGCATTAGAACAACTAATTAAAATGCATATGACACTGCTGCTGTAAGGAATTTAGTCTAGAGGAAAATTAAGTAAAAATTGATCTTTCTTGAGAGATACTAACATTCTGAATATCGAGGAGTGGACAACAAAAAAGATACATTAATAAGCATTTTTTTTAAAACCCAAGTGATCAAAGTTTTACTTAACTTCCAAATTCTAGCAACACGAAGCCTTCAAAGTCCCCAGACAGACCCTTACATGTTCCCATTGTTCCTCTCTACTTTCAATATTGCTTTTACATCTCAAAGCATGTTG
The DNA here is from genome assembly GCA_004026905.1 of Hystrix cristata. NCBI lineage: Eukaryota > Metazoa > Chordata > Mammalia > Rodentia > Hystricidae > Hystrix > Hystrix cristata. The sequence continues at coordinate 101,809 of PVJO010005082.1, read as the reverse complement.
CATTAGATATAGCTTATGTTGCCAAGAGCTTTAAAGACAAGTGATTCTTGGTACCGCTCATGTCCCTCCACTAGATTTTAAGTTAATTGCATGCTGAGGCTCATACTGGATTTCTTTTAAAGAGTTACTGTAAGGTCCTGTGTATAAAAGACATGAAGGGGAATGTTTTAAAGTGGAAATATTTTGGACCTAAAATACACGTAAGGGGGTCTTTACTGGTGGAAATGGTTCCATATAGCATTTCAGCACTTCTATGGAATGAAAAGTACATACTGATTCAGGCACAGGTTTACATAGTCACAAAAGATATCCCCTAGCCATATCCTCCAAAACGTGGGGAATAGTAATAGGACAGGGATAAGAGAGAGGGATGAAGATATGAATACGAACTGTGTTGGTCCTCAGGTATTCTGGGGAGCAAAATATTTGCTACAAAAAGAGAGACTGATGAAAAATAAAACGCTATCCCATCCAAAAGTATTAACTGGGTTACTAAGAGAAAAGCAGAAAAATTACTGTGGACTGTGAGGTGTGCTTCTGAGACAGAAGACAGTGCAGGAAATTATAACACATAGGATGGAAGACTAGGTAGAGTTTTCACAAAGAGTGTTAATGCTGGCCATCAAAACAGAGTTCATCATAATCTTGTTATGGTCTCAAGAAGTGGGAAAGGCTGAGGCATTGCCACACCAGCGGTCACTTACAGTAAAAGCATTAGGACATTCAGTTTTTAAATCAGGGGAAACAAAAAATGGAAGGAATTTAACACAAAAGGAAACTAGGATTCCTCTTACCCCATAGAATAGGCTGACACCATCATTCACAAATTTGCTCAAGCCAGAGAGACCAACTATTCTCTCTCCCTGCATTGCGATCATTTCTAAGTGCACAATCAAATTAAATTAATAAGATTCAAAATTTGTACCTCCGTCACCACTATCTAGTTCCAAAGTTTTCTCATAATTTAAACATAAATATCTAGCAATAACTCCCAATTCTTCCCTCCCACCTGATCCTGGAAACGTCTAATCTCCTTCAAGTCTATATAATGTTTCCTTTTCTAGGAATTCCATATACGTGGAATCATGCAATATTTGTTTTTTGTGTGTCTGTATTATTTCACTTAGTGTAATGTTTTTGAGGTACATTCATGTTATAGCATGTATAAGAAACACATTCTTTTCTATGACTTGGATAACACTCTATTTTATGGACATGCCACATTGAATTTGTTCACTGCATTGTTTACATACTTGGACGTTGTGAATAATGCCTTAACAAACACTGGAACATAGGTTTCAAAGTCTCTGCTTTCAATTCCTTTGGGTACATGACTATGAGTGGAATTTCTGTGTCAAATGATAACTTTTTGAGACACAGTCAAGCTGTTTTATTTATTTATTTATTTATTTATTTATTTATTTATTTATTTATTTGGTACTGGGAATAGAACTCAGGGCCTCATGCTTGCGAGGCAAACACTCTAAGCACTGAGCTAAATCCCCAGCCCTCAGTCAAGCTGTTTTAAAACATATTCACTCTCATACTTCAAATATATGATAGCAATCTAATAATAAAATGGTAATAATAACATAACATACCCTGACTCTACCACTAACTAACAAAGGAAACTTGGACAAGTTGATCGACCTATCCATGCTTCAGTTCCCTTATCTGTAAATGGGCTCATTATAGGAACACTTAACATGTGTGGAGAGAGTAGATTCCTTTAAGAGTGCAGTGGTTGTTAGAAGTTATTAGCATTAACACTTATTATATCTCAGGGAGGGCCAGTCACTCAGAAGCACCAGACCCTGAATGAAGCTGGACAAATGTGTATGTGTCTGACAAGACGGTTGGGCAAGCAGAGGCAGGGGACACCCCTATTCCTGTAGTGCTGATGTTAGCAGAAACAAAAGCTGATTCTGCAATCCTCATGTGGCTCTAACCCACATTCTACTGAATGGAAGTTCGAATTATATCTATAAAAAGAAACTTAATTTTTTTAAACTAAAGATAAGCTTCATAACTCACTGCAGTGTGAGGCCAGAACCCCACCCTCACTCTCCCGGGAGCTCCTGTAAACACTCTGAGTGCACAGCATCTGTGAGATGAGGGGAATACAGGGATGGGTGTGGTCCCCAGGGTTTCTGGCAAACCTGTGTGAAAGAGACAGGCGGCATCTTCCAAAGAGAAGTGTGTTGAGTTGGAAGAGGTTAATGGTGTCCTTTTGGCCTTAAGCAGGCTTTTTAAAATGCAAAGTTCCCTTACAAATCAATTGAATTGATTTATGGGGACAATTTCTGTTGTGATTAAACAATGAGGCAGAGAGGTTCACTAATAATTTCATGGTGACGTAGTTCTATCTATATAATGGGAGAGCACTGACCCTAGCATCAGTCATCTCCTTTTACCAAAACTTGGAGAAAGTAGCTAACAAAATTCCATCATCTGAATTATATTTCTGACACCAATAAAGAATGTACATTACATGAGTATTTCTGTCCCTCAACTCCTCATATTCAATACATCATAGTTGTTCTGTGAGAAGGTATCAGAAGAATGTGTATAATAAAGAATGACTAATGAAGAACTAAGGGACAACCTGATAAACTGAATTCCTTATTTCAAATCTACCCTATTAGAGTATAAAATATGTTTTACTGGACCCTAAAAGAGAAATAGAGTGTTTATAATAGTTTTCTCTTATTCCTGTAACAAATTATCACATATTTAGTGGCATAAATCCACACAAATTTATTACTTTACAATTTTGGAGGATAGAAGTCCAAAATGGGTCTCATTAAGGTAAATGTCAAGCTATTAGTGGACTCTCTTCCTCCTTGTACCTTTAGGGAAAATGAGTTTCCTTCCCTTTCCCAACTCCAGAGGCTGCCTGCATTTTGGGTTTATGGTGCTTTCCCGCCACCTTTGCCAGATGCTGTGGTTGTATCCCTCACACATCACATCACTCTGACCTCTTCTGCCTCCCTCTTCCACTTGTTAGGACCGTTGTGATTACAGTGGGTCTATTTTGGTCATCTAGGATAATCTCCCTATTTTCAGGTCGGCAGATGAGCAATCTTTGCTTTACCTACAAATTTAATTCCTCTTTTCCCACGTCACTAAATAGAGTCATAACTCTGGAGAATCATATCATAGACACATTGGGGGAACAATTATTTTTCCTAGGACAAGTAGGAAACATGCAGAAGAAAAAGTATAAAAGAAAGTAAAGTGTAAGGGAAAGTCAAATATCCTAAAATGACACCTTAGAATATCATGTCCACCTGTCTTTATCTAAGGGGTTTAAGTGAAAAATTTGCTGAGGGTATGAGATGTCTAAGCTTCTATGATGGAAGGAAAGTTCTCATTAGTCTCAAGAATGAATCTATCATACCTGCAGATTGTAATTACAGAGAAAATGCTTAAAGATTTTTCACTGAAAGGCTATGGAGAGAGTATATGTTATGCCAGAGCAATGGATTATGTGTGCCTCTACTCTCTTTTGCTTAGATAGACCTTCTACCAAATGAAGAATCCTATGAAAAAATAAATAATCTAGGTACATTCTTCTATTGTGAACTGTCAACACATCTAAAGAGGGTGAGGAGGTAAAGGGGATGTAAAAAAATCAGATGTATTATGTACCAATTTCCCACAATGAATGTGATCATCATCCACTGTGAGCATGTACAAAAAAGAAAATATGCTTTTAAAAAAAGAAAAAATAAAGAAAGTGACTCAAAACTAATGAAACCAAAAGCAAAAGTATCTAACTGATGTATTTCTGGGGTCCTCATATAGATCTGAACACACTTCTTTGCTTCTCCTTTTTTCTGCCCATCTTGGCAGGCCATGAAGGTAATCTCTGAAAGGTGACATACTGGTACAGAAAGTCAGTCTTTCTTAGGCCAAGGTTGACCTCTGTCTTAGTTACTTTCTCATTGCTAAGACAAAATACCTGACAGCCACAAGTTAAAGAGGAAAGGTTTATTTCAGTTCATATTTTATAGAGATTTCAGTCCATAGAGAGCTGGTACAGGGCATGGTACAGGGACATGGCAGAGGAGAAATAGTCTATGGCAAAGCAGGCAGGAAGCAGCAAGCAGTAGGCAGCAGCAGCGAGCCTCCCTTTCCCTTTTATTCCATGCAGGCCACAAGCCTTTTGGGTAGTACCACTCACACCCAGGGTTTGGATTCTGTCTTCAGTAAATCTATTCAGCCATACCCAAAACCATGCTAATTCCAGTCAGTGGACTAATCTAGTATCACATACCCTTAATCCCAGTATCACATGCCCCAGACCCAGCCAGCTCTGAAAAGCCCCACCTACAAGTGCGTGAGACTTTGGGGAGATGTGTAGATACGACCCACAACGACCTCCTTCATGAGACAAGTCATGTTTTCAAACCAAAGAGATAAAAAAATTTAAATTTCTATTTCAGTTGAGGTATGCCCATAAAGAAACAACAGCAGCTCCTATTGTTTAACATCGTCTCTAAATGTGGCTTCCTCTTGGTTTAAGATTAGCTCACATTGCCTGCTACACTGAGCTTCACTTTCCCACTCTGCTCGTCTCAGTATCCCAGACATATTCCAACTCCTTCTTATCGTCATGATGCCACTTATATTACTGGTTTGTAATAGTGGTTTGTTTTTCTTTTTTTCTCAACACCACCCCAAAAAGATTCATCTGAATTCCTTATTAATTATGAAGACTTGGTCAAATACAATTCAAAGTATTCAAATACAATTCAAGTAGTCTGAATACATACTTTAAATCCTATAATACTGAAAGTCACAGAGCCTATGTCTCTATTCCATATCTTATTTTATATTTCTCTCAGTATTAGAGACAGAACTAAATACTCAAACTCACTGGTAATCATGAAAATGAAGAAACCAGTAAACACAGAAATAACAAGAAGAAAAACAAACTGACACCATAGATCCATCAAAGTAGTAGAAATTAGGAAGAGTAATATTATCAACTGTTAGTAAAAAGATGAGGTGTCAAGAACTCTTATGTATTTGCAGGTATAAGTTTGTTTATTCATTCTGGGGCAAATAGGAAGGATTAATGAAATTAAGAATTTGTTTGCCTTAAGATAATCTTAACTCTAGGGTACAGTTCTCAGAGATACTCTCACAAGATCTGTCCAGAGGCCTGAGTGGGACAGTTTGCTCTGGCCTTCTTTCTAGGTGAGAATGGAAGATTGAATGAAGACTCAGGGTCCATCACTAGGGGGAGACCTTATAGAATGTATTGAAAACCCACTACAAAATAGCACGCAGCAGGAGAAACCACATGTAGAAAATGTAAACACAGAGCATGGAAAGAAGAAAGACAAAAAAAAAAAAAATAGAATTTTATTTGTACATTTAGAACATATATACACAAAACACTACATATTGGTATTTTTTAGGACTTTTAATGTGTACAGTAGGAAAAAATAACCATAATAAGTAGAAAGATAGAAAAATATTCAAGAGCTTGCAAAGGCCAATTTTAATTCAGTGCTGTTAAATTGAAGGTATGACTAACTCAATCTGAAGTCATAACTAAAGAAGCAGATGATAGACAGATGAAGATACACATATGAGGAATGTCTTCTTTTAAACCAAATGCTTTGATCATTACACATTACATACATGTATTGGGTTATGACACAGTATGTGTCAATAGAAACATTAAGAATTTTCTTTAAAAGTAATGGGAGAGAAAAGTTATAAATAGTTCTCCATCTCTCAAGAGGGTTTACTTTTGACTTCAGATAACATTCCTTCTCTTTTATTTAAATCTAAAAGGCATGCACAAACATTTTTTGAGCTGTTAATAAGACTTTCAGGTGTTTTGTTGACCTGAATACATTTCCATTTGAGCAGTTACATTTATCCCTGAAAACACAGCCAGCAGGGAGCTTTGAAACATCTGCTATCAAGACCATCGCAATGAAGGCCTTTCTACTCTAACTCTCATGCTCATAATTGGATGGATTGCTGACCATTGTTTTCCACCCTCAACACATTTATCTTGCATCAACAATTTCCCACCAACACAGTACTATAGTTTAGTAGAAATGTTATTTTAACACAATTATTTTTACTATTGTGATTCTGTGTCTGCACTGATTTTAATCTGGAAACTATTTCAAATAGCTCTTTGAACATAGTTATTACATAAAATGTAGAATAATATGACCAGGTTGGAGTAGCTTCTCCTAATTAAACAAGTGTGCACATAAAATATATATTTAATAGGTCATTTACATTTTAAGAAATAGACTATTAGACTTTCAAAGGTCTTATTGAAATGGGCTATAATTTACACAACGACGTACCAGTTCTCTATCATATGTGTGTATACATATTACATAAGTGCATATAAATGAATATATAAAGAACTTCTATAAGAATAATATGTAAATTAAGAGACATACGGAAATGGAAATTGAGAAGATAGCGTTTCCTAAGGAAACTAAAAAAATTCACTCTAATGTATTAATCATGATGCACTGAGCTGAAAATCTGATGAAAACAATCCCAATATTTTTGATCTATCAACAGTTAACTGATAACTGACTTAAATGAGTTGTATTACCTACTAAAGAGCTTCATTTGGGACTGTTAAAAGTATGCGTTTAGCTTCTATTTGTCACATCAAAGAGTTTAGAACCCCCTGGTCTCTGCCACGTGGAATTAATACCTCACTCGCGCATGGACTGTGTGCACAGGGAGTGGACTGTTATCACGGAAATGCCGTCTATTCTGGAAAAACAAACACACTTCACTTTCTTTGATCTCTTTCTAAAAAGCACACAAATTCAGCAAATGTCTGAAGCAACAAAAATCAAAAGCAATGAGCAAAACAAGTTCAGTTCATTTTGACATCTTCTCCTTATGTAGTGTTTATTACATTAAAACACGTATGTTTTATATACATATATATGTTTTGAATGAGGCACTGGACCAGACCTTGAGCATTGAACACAAACAAACAAACAAATATTGGTACCACATATTGTAAGAAGGCCACAGACTGTGAGCATGAATTGCATTTTCTAGTCAAGCTCTGAGCTATTTCAGGCCAACGATCATCCTTCCTTCATCTTTCTGATGCTTGGAAGAGAAGATACTCAAGCAACATGAGTTGGCCAGCTCTATGAGCTTGTCCTCTATGTGCTCAAGAGAAAGATGCAGACACATCTCTGCCCTCCTTGAGATTAAAAGAGGACAGTACATGTGGACACAGTGCTATGATCAGCAACCCCACAAAGACAAACACGTACTATATTGCATGGGTGTCAGCAATGAAAATAATTTTAGGCAACAAGAACTCCTTAGCCTGTCTCCAGACTTGAATACACAAAGCAGTTAATAGTCTTAAACAGGTTGATGTAGAAATTAAGAGAAAAAACTCACAGTGTAAACTGACAAGTGTCCTCCCCAGCAATAAATTGGACTAGTTGATATCGGTCATTTGGGTCACCATGTTGAAACTCAGCCGTAAATACATGAATATGCATTAGTGATGAATGAAAGGGCATCTAACACAGAAGAATTTGAAAGTAAGTATTTGTTGGTTATCCATTTACAACTGGCTTAAAGGTTTTTAAATTAAATGGAAAAACATCTCAGTTGGTATAAATGTTTCCTGATTGTTTCTAGATTAAGTTCATATTTCTTCAATGTACCCCTCAGCCAAGTTTCTTTACCAAATCACAGAAAAAAAAACTATAATCTGTCTCCACATGTACTAGAATAAGATGGATGAACATGGCATTGTCTCCTCCTAGTCTTTTCATCTGACCCTACTGAGACATGGTATCGAGTCACTTCTGCAGACCTAAGTCCATTCGCCCTTGGGAGAAAGCTCAACAACATTTAGTTTCCATGTGTCATGTGGGCAGATGTCATATTTGCAGAAAAGCAATTCTAAGAAAGCTTTATCTGAGTTAAATTCTAAATTTTCATTTAAAAAATCCTTCAATTGGTTGTTTTTATTACAAGTAGAACGAAGACAGATAAAAATGAGCAAGATACTAGGATTTGGATGACAGATGCACAATGGAGTCTGTGATAGAACAAAGCCTGTAACAGAATTTGCTCATATGTGGGAAATTAAGCTCAACTCCAGTGGGATTTTAAACAAGAATTTGGCAAAAAATCTTTTCACTTTGTATGTCTCAAGATATTTTCTTTACAGAGCTATAGAGTATTCCTCTGAAAGCAGCAAGACCTCCAAACATGAAAACTTTAATATAATCCAGAACTCTTGCATCAAAGATAGATTTTTAAATTTATTGTTCCATTTTATACCTTAACAATAAAAATGCTATTCATATCTGAAGTGCAAAAACTGATAACTGATATTACTAGACTCCAATGATTGGTTTAACCATTACATGTGTTTTAAATTACGAAATGCTCACAGCAGCCCTGTGAAGTAGACACTATTACTATCATTATTATCCCGGTTTTATAATCAAAGAAACTGAGGCATTGAGAGCTGAACTGGAGTGTCCAACAACACATCGGTGGCAGAGATAAGGCTGACCTGAGGTAGTCTGATTACAAATTTGAGCTCATGTCAGCTATACCACCTCCCACAATTAACAACAACACAATTCAGAAAAAATAATCAGCTCCAGCACACCCACACATTGCTTTGAAAATCAGCTCCCTTAGTCAAAAAGCTTTAATTGCAAAAAGCACTATAGTTAGGGCAATGGGGCTCTTAGAAGAATTAATTCTCCTAGGATCAACATGGGCAGCCAGCCTAGCTATAAAACAACTCACAAATTAAATAGACAAATTCCACAAAAAGAAAACTGATATTGATAAAGTGAATCCATAGGCTTGAACATAGGAAATATCCCAAAGTACAGATAACTAATATTAATATAAAACTGTACTGTTTCCATCAGCAAAAAAGGCAATTATTCTTTCTCACATGTGCTAATGTTAATGAACTCTTACCTATTTGGCTTATTCCACATAAAAGGACAGCAGCCTTCCAGAACCAGTCCCTACCTGTCTTCACACGTGGCTGGTGGCCCACAGGTGGCGTTGTTATCAAGGTAGGGATAAAACCTGGGACACTGGATTATTTGGTTAACACACATGAAATGTGAAACAACAAAGAGAATCTGAAAGTAGGCCACGCTGCCTATTACAATTTCAGAAACAGCAGTGAGGTCACTTCTAAACTAAGCCAAGTCTTGGATGCTAAGGTGGGGCTGTTGCTTCCCTGTGCTTTTAGACAGTCAGACAGTCATTACTGCAGCACTCACTATCTATCAGGCACTCCTCAAGAAATTTGAATTTTAAATTGTTTTTCCTGTGGTCTCAATGTATTCACACCGAAGGTACTTCGCTTTAGACGCCCATCCCTCCTGGCAACCAAATTGAGATAACCAACAAAAGTCAAAAGCCAAAATTCATGACCAGATCATGTTTACTGTCTTCTCAAAATTAACTACAACCTTATCTTTTGGAGACAAACCTGGATAAACAAACAAAAGTTTTGAGCAGAAAGACTGGAGAGTAGCCCCATGTGTCTAAGCTGTTATTATGGAGTGTTCCACAATAACAGATGACGTGTAACCAAGGGGTTTGGTCATATGTTTGATGTGTGCTTGATAAACCTGGATTGGGAGCATTCATATGCAATACAGTCGAATATGGTGAAACTCAAGCAACTTGTTCTGGACTGGTAACACTCCAAATTTGGAGGGCAAAGCATATATCTCAGTTTTGTTTGCTATTCTGCCCATATTCTTAACAGATTCCCATTTCATTACCAAAGGTCTTGTTTTACTAATGAGTTTATAGTCATCTATCTGTGTCCTTTAGGTCTAGAAACACAAAGTGTGGGGAATGTATAGACGTTGCATTATTGGGTAAGGTTTGGTCTGAAAAGAATGACAGCTTCATTGCTTACCAGTGAAAGACTGAATGGTGGGAGAAGATAGTAGCCCAAGAGGTAAGCCTCAGGCTGGGGCAATGGGGCAAGAAAAGCACTTATCCTAAACTTGGGACTTCAGGTTGACTCTGGTGTATTGAGAACCTCCAAAGAGTGGGCTCAGGTGAGACAGGAAGCCTAATCAGACAAAGCCTTTATGTCATTCTTTGTGGCAGTTAGGATGGAGTGGCAACTTGATTGGCTTTGAGATCTGCTTGGGGATTTGAGGAGCACACTTCTGGGTGTCCTTGGGTGGATCATGGAGGCTGACTTTGATTACCATGAATGGTCCCTGACCTGGCTTTTGGCTGGCATTGTTCTTCTGGCTTGCCTCCGAGCCACCAGGAACTAAGTCTTTTTGCTCTGTCACACTTTCCACCATGATGTTCCTGCGTTGGAGTCATCCCAACCATGGACTGAATTCTCCAAACCATGAGCTACATTAAACCTGTGGCTGTCAGGTACTGTGTTCCAGTGATAAGAAACCTCATTAAGATATCCTTTCTGCTGTCTGTCCTCTGTCACCACCATCACCAAGCACTTCCTTGCGTTTTCATTGCTAGCTGTGATGTAAGAATTAGGGGAACGAACCACACATTTACAAGGAAGCACAGTACTGAGCAGGAAGCCTGCCAGCAAAGGCCAGCCGCAGGAGTGTCAGCAGTGCAGGGCTGGTGTGTGCCAAGAACTCTCCGAGGCCTCACAGGCAGAGGCAACCCGTCAGTGCCCTGAGCAGGACTAAAGAGAAGGATGATTCTTCTCCCGAAAAGAAGTAGTTGGACACACTTCAAAGTGTGCTGATTCATAGTAATAAATCTAATGCGGACTTGTGCCCTTATATATTTATTATTGTATAACATGGAGTTGTTCATAAATGGTTAGTAGCTTACAGAAATGAGTGAACTCGGTATTGTTTCATAGAGTTAAACCACTTTTTAGTGTTTCAATTCTTACTATGTAATTGTTCTGGGATCTTTGATCAAATTTAAAACCTACAATTTTCCTGAGTACTCCATGCTTCAATTGCTGATCACTACACACAGTAAGACGAAAGTTGTTGCTGTGTGTAGTGGTCATTGCCCAGTATATAGATTCCCTTTAATAGCCGGGCCCAGGGCTCCATTTACGCAATGTATCCAAGGGTCCCTGTGGCCACCTTTGAAGGTGGGGGCGGATGCTGTTGAAAGGACAATGTATCGGTACTGTTAAGAGAGCCCCGAATCTTGGCTGTTCCATACTGGGGCTTGGAGGAGTGTGAAAGCTCATAACTCCTCTGAGTCTCAGTTCCCTCATCTATAAAATGGACACTCTCACAAACCTTGTAGCATTAGTGTGCTGATAAGTGATAAAATATGCAAAATACTTAGCAAAGTGATTAGCAGATGAAAAATGATAATTAATCCAGAGAGCTTGTCCCTTTTCATTATCTCATATGTCCCAAAGGCGACACCCAGGGATGAGAGTTTGATTACTGCTAAGAGGTCAGAAAGGAAGAGATGGTTCTAATCAAGGAGAGCAGGACAGGGATGGAGGAGAGACTCTTAGGTGCAGAGTCAGAGGAGTAAGACAATCAGGAAGCAGTTATGTGAGGGGACAAAGAAAGACTGGGAAGTTTCTATCCTAAGAAGCATCCTCAGATTGCGTTCAGGAGAGGGCAATTATTGGAATAATGATCCAGTCTTCAGTCCAGGAGCCTGCAATAAGCCAAGCCAATGTCAGCATGGCTTACCTCCCCAGAGTGTCTACTATGCTCAAAATTTTCATTCTAATGTAATTGTCTCATATTAAACATAGCAGCGTAAAACTTTCAAACTGATTTCATTGTGCACAAGTCTCAGGGCCGCATCAAGTTTATGGAGTCAGTGTTAAGTGAAACTCCTTGAACCCCTCCAAAGCAATCACTTAGCCAGGCTCGATGCTTTCTGAAAAGTAGTGACAGAGTACAAATATTTGGGGACAACACAGTTTATTAGTGATATGGTCTTGGTCAAGCTCTCCAACTTTGCTCATTGATAATGAGGGTCATAATGAGGAAACTTTGAAGCTATAAAAATTGAAACTTGATACAAATAAAATGGCTACCCAGTATTTGGCACATCATAGATGATAAATGCTAACTAGTTTTGCTATCATATTTCAGCAAAAAGGATTAAATATTTTCTATACAATGGACATAAAGTTAGATAATCAGAGAAAAAGAAATGTGTGTTTAATTCACCCAGAGATTTTTATACTTCCCCTCATCCAATTTTATTTCAAAAATTACTTCAAAAGAATATGAAGCTTTCCAATTCACAATAGACAAAAGGGTAAAAAATTACCTGTAAGAGATAACACATTGCTATGACTGAACCCTAGTGTGCTTGTAATTTAGTATTACTCGCGTTGTTAAAAGAGAAGAAGTAGGCAGGCTCAATCGTTTAAGGAAAGACACATGAGACTTCTAATGGGGTAAAATGGCAGATACTGGCCTTAATGACCCCTCATAAAGGATTGAGAGGGGTCACAATTTTGTGAGGGGAACCACCTGCCACATCAGCAGAAAACTTGCCTCCAACTTTTCTGTCAATGCTCCAACTATAAATTAAGTTATGAGAAAATTTCAGGACAACATATCCCATAGTATCTTTTTTGTTAATTTGGCAAAATATTGATACAAACCAATTGCAAACTCAAATTAATCTAAGAAAACTAAGAATTTATTGGCTTACAAATCCAAGGATAGAAAAAAAATCCAAAGATCGAGTAAGCAACAAAGCAACAGGAAGGTGGGCACATGGGAAAGGCTGACAGCTGTGAGTTAGCAGAAGCAGAAACCAGCAGCCTAGATACCACCGTAATCATTTTTCTTGTCTTGGACCTCCCACCTCTTATTAAAATCTAGTAGTAAATATGGCTGCTATCACTTCCATGTATATATAGGCCTCCTCTACTAAAAATAATTTTACTCTTTTCCTCAGATTTAGTTTCAAAAGTCTCAAGAACGCATTGTGGTTTGTTTGCATAGAGTCCATTCCTGGCCCAGTCAACTGAGGTCATGTAAGAGAAAGATGAGTCCAATGATGGCAGGTGTTTCAGGAGGAGAAAAAATGACTGGAAACTGGATACCAATCCAGCAGACATCTCATAGTTCCACAAGACCAGGATCCATGTATATCGGGCTATTTTTATCAGAGCCAATTCTTGCTAGATGAAACAAAACAGTCTCCTACTTCACACAGCCCCATAATGACATTTGTCAATACAAAACAAGAAACAGCTTATAGACTAATGCAGCAATTTAGAAAGGTTTTCATAAAACAGATTCCAAGAAGAAAAAAGGCATTTTATGGAAAATGAAAAATATGATTCCTTTTCTTCAACGGCTGACATCATCTTCATGGACAAACGGACCACATGAATCATGAGAACATATCATTTTGCCACCTAAGAACTTTTATCTAGCTGTCTAAGTGGTGGGCTTCATTTCTCAATACATAATTTCAATGCATTTGAAGATATATTAAACTCAATTATGTGATTTTTTTATAAGCATACATATGAGTTGGCACTATTATTTAGGTATTCAGATGCTGAATCATTATGTACCAAAAAAAAAAAAAAAAAAAGTCAGCTTTTCTAGTTTACAGAATAAATTTACACATCTACCACTAGAGGGCACAAATAAGGCTGGATTTGGGGGGGAAAGGCTTTGAAAATGGCAAAATTCCATATTTGGAACAGTGACTAACTTAAGATATGGGGATATGCATGTTTTCTTTAAGTCTGAGAAGAAAAATCAAAACATATTTATGCTTATGTATGTGCCAGTTTGTTTTGTTCCCTGTTTCATTTTCAAGTATGCATGCTTGAAAGGAATAGTGATGATTCGCAAAAATTATAAACAAAATTATTGAAGTTAAATGGTTATCAAAGACCAACATAAAATACTGCTCCATAACATGGCAAAATGCTATAAATAACTTGGAAAAGTGTTTATGTTTGTCTAGTCCAGAGTTAGACTCTTCTGAGTATTTTTCTCCTAAAATCATGAAGCACAAAACAGTTCACAAAACTGACTCTACATCTTGTAAATATCAGGTATATGTAGTGTCTTTTCTCAACGAATGTAGCACTGTGGTAAAAATAGGATCTTCACACAATAATGTTCTTGAGTCACGCTCACAGAGTCTCTCCATCTTGAACAGCTGTTTTACTCCTTAAAAAGAAGGGAAAAAATCCTACTTCTGCAGAATAAGCAAACAGTTCCTAATCTTGTCATTCGGGATGTCTGACAAGCACTAATAACTATGACTAGGTTTGATCTCTCCCTCGATTTGTTTTCAAGTATTTTAAAAGGAAGAGGGTCTTTCTACAACCAATGATTCTACTGGCAACAAAATCAAAACAGAAAGCGAAGTGGTAGAGAAAGAGTAGTTTAGCAAATGGCTTGATCTGATTTCAGTAATGAAAATGAAGACGCCACAGTGAATTGAAAAAGAAGCAACAAGATCCTAGTTTCTATGCCTTTTACTTCTTGATTTTCCCCCTGATGTTTCCAATTATTAACTCAAAAGCATCAATAATAAGGTATTAATATTGTGTCAAAATGTGTATTGAGATCTCTTTAAAATGAGAATTTTAAAGGTTATAATCCAGGAGCTATAGCTTTTCATAGATTCACTGAGGTTACTCTCTCTCTCTCAATGTGTTCACTTTAAAACATTTTATTGTTTTTTTAAATGTTCTGTTAAAACATTAAAAACATTCTATTGCTCTTGTTTTTTAAATGTTCTTTGAAAATCTGCATACCTCTACAAATGTTGTCCTCTAGTCAAACATTTTTCCTTTCATGATCCAAATTTTTGCCACTCCTCCCTCGATGTCTACCTGAGACACCACCACAATTCAGCACCACACATGAACAAGTCCCTAGGAAATGGCATTTAGGACACTGATACCTAATTATCCTCTCATTGATGGGCATCCACATGGCAGTAAGTACTCTTTTTAAGAAATAACTCCTGTACAAATCTAAGCCTGGGGACAGAGTTTACTCCATCGAGTGCTTTCAAGTGCTTTGTCCCATAGGATTTCTTTATGCTTTTTGTTAAGCTATGGGATTGTGGAAACTGTTCCCATATGTCAAAAGAAATATTACCCTTTCAACAGAGCTTTTTATTTTTTCTACTATATGTGTGTACTATAATACAGTAAATATATTAATTATATACATGTGTAAATTGTGTGGTAATTAGTAAATTATAATAATCACATACCCTCCAAAAGAAAACAAGAGGGATAAGGTAAAATTTCTGAAACTAGTCATGACCATCTACTAAAACATTGCCAATTCACTATCTTCAGGAAAGAAACATATGTGTTTTTCTACTTGGCCATTCATATTATAAGATATTCACCCATTGAATGGAAAGGAAGTTTATACATTTTCCCAGTTCCTGGATTTGACAGTCAGCTTGAAATGCTCTTTTAACCCATGTTTCTATTGACTTGTAATAGTCAAATTGACTTTAAAATTACTTTGCCTCCAAGAAGCTGTGTTTCAGACCTCTACAAAAAATAGGCAAAATAACACTGCTTCTTTTCGGGTAGAGCGGATTTCACATGGAAGTAGAATCTAAAGATGTGTGCACTGGTAGGGTTGAGGATGGGACTAGACAAACAAGGAGTGGTGGAACTTGGTATCCAATTCCACTACCAAATGGCACACAAAGAGAAGAGTGAGACATGAGGTGTTGGGGTCAACAGCAAGGATGTTCCTGCAGAGGCCAGCCAATGAAGGGCGGCTTGGTAACTTCCAGATCCGTGTCTCGCAGGGAAGATTGTTTGTGCTTCTTTGTCTTGGTTGTCACACTTGCAGCATCCAAGGTGATGGATTCTATAGTATTATCAAGGCCAGCTAAGATACTAGTGTTTATTATTATGTAATTTCCTGCAAGGTATAAGTTGTCTAGATTATCATGAGAAATGCTCTAAAATCTTAAAACCAAAACAATACACACCACAAATGTTGTGATTAAGGAATAAAATAATCCAAAGCAATCATGTGCTACAGCCTAATGTCTAGATGATTCTACTGTATACATCATTCTTTATGATTTCCTCATAAAATTACTGATTAGATCAGAATTTTTACATTGATCTGTTTATCCAAAAGAAATCATAAAAGTAAGTTAGTAAATAAAATGATAAAAGTTATATTTAAATATTATAAATGTACTGTGCATATATATAAAGCTATAAAGTAAATGCAAATAGCATCCATATTTATACAGATATTTTAAACAATACAGAATTCCTTGAATCCATTCGTACTACTTATTTCTATATTATATCTAAGTTATAGAGAACTAGAAAAATCCTAACACATTCAAGTAAGTAGTGGTGAATGGTGATCCTTTTTTTTAACAGTTTGCCTTGCAATCAAAATATATTTCAATTATGCTAATTCTGGAGCCCGAGAGAAGACTAATAGGAACTTCTTGTGTGTGTAAAAATTGAATCATCATACCATCTATCATCTGGCAACACTCTTTACCATCTGCCTCACTGTGAATATCTGTGTGCCCCCAAAGTTCATACGTCCAAGCCTTGACCTCCAATGTGACCATATTTGGAGAAGGGGCTTTGTGAAGTAGTCAGGGCTGGAAGGGATCATGAGGGCAAAATTCTCATGATGGGATGAGTGCCTGTATAAGAAGCTACCCAGAGAACTTGCTTTCTCTCCCTCCACCATGTGAGAACACAGCAAGAAATCAGCCTTCTATAGCCCAGGAAGGGAGCGCTCACCAGAACCTGACCAGGCCAGGTTGGCTTCTAGGTCTCAATCTTAATGGTCTCTGAAAGTACGAAAAAGAATTTTCAATTGTTTAAGCCAGTAGTCCATGGTGATTTGCTAACAGATTATTACACTAACAGATTATTACATTATCACTAACCCAAATAAAAAGTACCTTAAATAAATACCTAGGCATCTAAATTGCAATAATTTCTTGATGTATATGGCCTATGCTATGCCACAACATTCCTGAACCTTGCATGGCATTCAGTTAAGCAAGACAAACCCTGTAGGAGCAATTGTACCAGTTGACATATATGAACATGTGCAATTTCAAATTAACAAGAGTGAGACCAGTATAGAATAAAAATGTTTACAATTAATCACAGTTTATAATTAATTATGCAGTTATGTCTGGAGTGATCTATTAAAAATTTTTCCCCCTAAAATAAGCTAATAGGCAACACAAGCTAGTGATCTCTATGTATTAAAATGGTATATATTACATATTAGTGTATTATTGATTACAACTTTAATAGATTTTAAAGATATGCCTTAAAATATGCCTTAAAATAAGTTCAAATAAAGTGTTAGTACAACCCCTGGAGTATCTCCTCAAACTTGTATTATTTCTTGAATCACAATTTAAAAACCTCTGGATGAGCTATAACTATTGTCTATCAAGGTCATTGGGTGGCCGACAAGGAATGACATTCATTTCTATTTCCACTTCTTTGTGCCCAGATCACACCCTACCTAAGTGACATGCGTTTGTAAATGCAACATTCAGCCCAATAGTTCTACCTTCTGTGAAATACTGAAACCCATATGATCCCTTGTCTCCATGTCATGCTTAATTCTCAAACATCAGAAGTACATGTTCTCCAAATAATTTTCATCTGGAAGAGTAACACACAAACATAAAATGAAGAAAAATTCTAAAAGTACGTTCTAAATCAGAAAACTAGATCATTTTAATAATGAGTTTTTATTTATACATATATGTACTTATTTTTAAGCAAAATGAATACAGAAGAATACTAAGTAATTCTCTGGTAATAAATGATGCAGAAATAAATATTCCTATTTGACTAGAGTGACAGATGACCTTGGTTTCCAGTTGCCATTATCTCCTTTCTTTAATTCTAACTGAACATTTCTTTTGTTCAAGCTTTTCTGGGTGGGAGTATGACTCATGCTTCTGGAGGAGGCTGAGCCCTTCTGAGCACTACTACGTGAACCCTGAATAACTGCTGACGGTCACAGTCAGTGTTCTTCCTTGCAAATGACCGATGTAGGAACGGGCACGGGACACTGTTCAGGTCTGTGTCTAGGTGTCCCCCCAAAGCTTCATGCAGTTGTAGGTGGGGCTGGATCTAGAGTCTGTGATCACTAAATTAGTCACTGATCGGTTTGGCACAGTTCCGCTGGGATCAAGGATGTGACACTAGGATTGAGGGTGCTAGGATTAAGGGTGGGAGCACTACCCGCCCTAAAGGTGGGCAGCCTGGATAAGATATAAGGGATAGAAAGAAGCTGTTTAGGCCTCTTGCTGGCCTTGCTACCTTCTGCCTGTCTTCCTGACATCCTGCCTTGGAGCCAGCTGATTGTGGACTGAAACATCTACAAACTGTGAGCTAAAGAAACCTTTGAGTGTCAGGTATTTCGTCTCAGCCACGAGAGAAAAGTAACTAAGACAGATGCCATTCAGGCCAGTGGGATATGTGAAAGGCCAACTAGATTTGGAGGGTGTTGTGCACATCCTTGGGTGACATTTGCATTTGCTGTAACCATTTTTTAACCACAAGGATAGAAACCAGTCTACCTATGACCACAAAATGTAACCCAGAAAAGTCCAGGACCTAGGTGAATATCACTGAGTGGCTAAATAAACTAGGCCTACAATTCTCTTACCTCCAGATTTCTTTCTTATATTTAAACAAATTTTAGTTGGATTTTCTGGTATTTTCATATTAAAAATGTAATTAAATCATATGATCCATGTCTATTCTAAATATGTGCTTTCTTTTAATGGACTAGTTAATGATAGTCTTTATACTTCAAAATCACTATAGTTTTCACAGTACTTATGAATAACAAAAGATAGATCAAAAAATTTCAAAAGATATCTGTACATTAATAAAATTAAGCAGTACAGCTGGTTGTGTTAATGTATTTGGAACAGAAAATCCTGCCAAATGGGAGAGAGAATATTTGCAGAAGTATGAAATTATTACTTCATATGAACATAAGAGAAATTAAATCCATTTACTGTGAATGAAATAACCCAGAAAACATCCTTGTAAAATCATTTCCATTTGTTTTTTGATAGTGTTTTATTTAAACTCCAAAGATTTTGCATGAGCAAAAAATGTCATAAAAGAGCAAGTTCAACCTATTAGTACTCTAAGGGGAAAAGCAAATTACTGAAGATAATTACTCCAGAACTTTTATATTCCTCAAGTCTTATTCCTGAAATTCGTAAAGTTCTTCCTGTCTGCTTGTTGGAAGTCACTGCCCACTGACTATTAATGTCAAGGGGGGAAAAGAGTTTTGTTCTGTTTTATTTGACCCTTTTCATTGCAAGATGTAATTTGCGCACCATATGTGTTACTCTGGATTGATTCCAGTTCTTCTTGATGGGAGGCTGAAACTTGGAAGTAAGGAGTTAATGAAGGTCAGTACTGACTTTAGTGGTTGACACAGCATCTTGTGACGTAGACACCAAAGTTTTGAGATAAGCATTAGTCTGACATAGCAGCACTATTTGCCTTGTGCTGATAGTAATAAAGTGGCCCCTTTTCAATGTTTGGTGTGCAGAGGAAAACTGAACTACAGTAATGTTTCCTTAATTCCCTAATTTGTTTAATACTTTGAGAGTGCCTCTCCCGCAGCATTCTAGAGTAATACAACCATAGCTGAAGCAGTTCTTTTCCATGCACTTTATAGATTAGAAAATGGAAGCCAGTGAGATGGAGTGGTGTACACCAGAATCGTTATTCAGCCTCAGGGCTCAGTTCTGAGTCTCTTAACTCCCAGCCCACCACTCTCGGGGCTTCGCTATGCTACTTAGAGAATATGAAGAGTTTCCAAATGACCACCTATTGTTAACTAATGCAAGAAAAATCATGAAATTCAAATAAAAATGATAAAATATATTTTTCAAACTAGTCCTAGTGATCTGACTCACTCATGAAGAACATTAATGAAAATAGATTATATAAAACACGGGAAAGACCACAACATAAAATAACAGCAACTCTGAGGGGAAGGAATAAAGTCCAAAGTGCTGATGGAAACATCAATCCGTGACCACTACCAGTGGGCACCAAAAGAGTGATCCATCATGTCCATTGATCAACATTGAGTTAATAAAAAATAGCATTCCCTAGTGACCACAAAGAGTGGATTATGGCATAATTTAGTGGCTATAAAATATTTTGTTGAGCTACATTAGACCACATTTAGACAAATTATTTACTGAAAAGGACCTTAACATGTCTCTTTACTAGTACATAGAGAGAATGGGAATCAGGTGAAGCTACTGGACCAAGGTAAGCCTGAAAGTAATTGATAGGATTCAAATTCCAGTTTCCTGAACTCTAAATTAGATTTTGTTCTCCCCGGAATTTGAATAGGATGATTCTGGGGCTTGCTGTGAGAGCTGCCC
Source organism: Hystrix cristata (assembly GCA_004026905.1). Lineage (NCBI taxonomy): Eukaryota > Metazoa > Chordata > Mammalia > Rodentia > Hystricidae > Hystrix > Hystrix cristata. The sequence goes on along the minus strand of PVJO010005082.1, from coordinate 81,394 downwards.
AGGCCTTATGAATGTACAGGCATATGTACGGATAGAGCAAACTAGCTTTTCAGCAACCCATGTGCCTGACACTAGCTAGGGAATGTGATGTGAAGATGAATAAGACACCAAGGAAGCAGATGCACAACAGTGTTTTGTTTCCAGGTGGTGAATATTGTTGTAGTGGAAAGATTTGAAAGTTTACAAGCAGCATCAAAAAACACCTTTCTTGCGATATCAAAAAACCTTATCAAAAATGTCATTTTTTGTCCCATTTAGACTTTTGAAGCAAATACTCCAGCATAGGAGCCAAGAATCTTTGGCATGGGGCTTGGGAGGTGGCCACTCTGCCTGGGTCACTGAGGGAGGAGCCATGGAAAGGAAGCCAAAAAGACCAAAGGAGCTAAAGTTCCCCTATACACCTCTGTGCAGAGGTCTTGTGCTCACCCTGTTAGGAAGAATTTGCAAGCCATAACTGGTTCTTTTGTTGAATTTTAATAGAAAAGCATGCAGGTTTTAGTTTATTCTGTATGCCAGGTCATGCTTTTAGAGAATTTCTTATAAGCATACTTACTGTAAGTAATAATTACTCTCCAAAATTTGGCAAATGCCCAAAATGCAGCAATTTCCCAATATCTGGAGGTATGCAGTATTTAGAAAGATCTTTTTTTTTTTTTTTAAACATAGATTTTTTTTTCTTTTTTTTTTTTTTTTTTTTTTTTTGTGGTCCCGGGGATTGAACTCAGGGCCTTGTGCTTGCAAGGCAAGCACTCTAATCACTGAGCTAAATCCCCAGCCCGATCTTAATTGGATAAATCTGAATTAAAGTGTTTTTCCAAGCATAGAGCCTCCAAGGCTATCATAGATAATGTGTCAATGGTCTCTCCATCAAAAAGGAAATTTCTACCCTATATCAAATGTTCATTTATCTTCTGTCCCGTTATTTTCTAAAACCTTGTATTTAAGTGCAAGATAATTGTGTGGGAAGTGGGGGGTTCACTTTTAACACTTCAAACTGAGAATTTGGTTAAGCAACCAGAATTATTTTTGCAGACAAAGTTATAAAATCACTTTGTCATGCCGATGGCAAACAAGAATTCTTAAATTAGACTTTTTTATATTCTACTTTATTATGTGTTTTTAAACCCCTTAAAATTTGGGTCAGTGATGCCTGTTTTAAAAATGATAAAGTTGTAACATAGAGAGAGGAGGGTCAGGTTTGTAGTAAGAATTAAGTTTTAAACTGAAGTCTTATGCAAGTATCATTTTATGATAATATTTCAAATAAATAAAGACTCATTGGTGATCCGGACTAGATTCTAAGTTGGAATCTAGATGCTGTGACTCTTTGTGGACACAGACTAGCATATAGCTTGAATACACAGTATGTAATGCAGTGCCACAGACACATACTTTTAGATCCATTTGGATGTGGGTAAATTGATCATGGGGATGCAGAAAACTGCATTTTATTACCAATAACACTTCACATTTATTGAACAACCAGTGTGTGTCAGGCTATGTGCTAAGTGCTTTACCTAAATTATCTCATTCCTTACAATGAATGAAGTGCCTAGAATGCATTTACTTGAGATGTAATCTAGTCTAAATACAAATGGCTAAGTGTGTCATTAACTAATTGGAAGAACATAATATTAAATAATTCTATTAAAATATAAATATAATTATCTTGCTTATTAAGTAATTGTACACAAATTACAGAAACACTCATATAAGTTGCTGTTTCTTATGTTGAAGTCTATGGAACATTAGGTTCTTCAAGGATAGCTAAGTTTTCTGACTACAGACATGAATTTAAGGAAAAACAAGTCAAACAGGTCTTTGTACCGTGACACGTTTTAGGGTCTTTATTAAAAACCACACCTGTACCTCTGTGAGAGAGAGCTCGTAGACACTGACCTCCACCCTGATGCCTGATGCTCCTCAGACTGTATCCCTGACCAGTTGTTCCATGAGGTACACTGGAAAATGCGAATACAAACATCCAAAGTACAAAATGATGAGTGGCAAGTAGGTAGAGAGTGCTCAGAAAGGAGATTGGATTTGAAATTAGTTCACAAAATGACTTAAACTAGATTGATGGAGACGGAGGGGAAGACAGGATTAGGGGGAATGACAGGGCTGAAGGCACGTAGTTGAGGCAGGACAGAGTAAATGGAGATGGGAGAGCAAAAGCTGAGCAGATCAGATAGGATGTTTGCCTTATTGAAAATTAATCTGCACAAAGACAAAAATCATCATATATGTGTGCATGTGTAGGAGAAGCAGTATCATTAAAATGTATGCCTCAGCATGTCTTGGAACATGAATTTAAGAGCAAATGCTGCCATGGTTTAAGCAGTATTAGACAGTGGAAAATGGACTGACCAGGGAACCAAAAAGAATCATTCTGATCCAAGTTCAACAAACACTAACTGCAGGCCAGCCTCTGAGCCTCACAGGGCCAATCAGCAAAAAGGTGCCTGGGTGGTCTGAAGTCCAGGAAAGCCCTGAGAGTGTATGATTCTCTAGAATCACTTTTGTTTGCATTTGTGTTTTTTTCAATCAACAGCTGAAAATATTATGATGTTAAGTGGGGATGATATCTACTTGGCAAAACTGATGAGAATTTAGTATATAGAAAAGACAAACATCAATGTAAATTTGTCTATTATTTCTCTACGGCCTGGAAAATTTTGTTCTGGGTTTTTCATTTAAACTGTTTACATTCTTCCAAGTCACAATTTCTCCATGCTTTGTTATCACACTTGCCCTATCATTCTCAATCCCGCTGGCCCCAGTAAACATGACGAGTCAAGGAGTAAGGAAGGTTCTATCTGGAGGTCCCCCAAAAGCCTCATGCACTCGTAGGTGTGGCTTTGTGGAGGTGATTGCATCATGAGGGTGTGAGATTAGTCCACCAGTGAGTCCATAGCTACATGTGATGCTGGGATAAATGCCTGGTGGGAGGAGGTGGGTCACTGGGCGTGACCTGGAAGGGTCTGTCTCCCTCCCTTCTCCCTTAATCCCTCGCTTTGCATCCTGCCTGCTGTGCCATGGGCAAGCCTCTTCCGCCAGGCCCCTCTCCATGCCACCCCGCCTTGAAGCCAGTGACTACGGACTGAAACCTCTACAAACTGTGAGCCAAAATAAACCTTTCCTCCTTTAAATTGTGGGTGTCAGGTATTGTGTCTCGGAGGAGAGAAAGGCACCAAAGTGGAAATAGAGATGTTTTTCTCATTTTGGCAGCAACCTCTCGTCTCACTCTCGTATTCTTCTCCTGGAATCAATTCTCCCAACATCTTTCCTTCATTCTAGGCCCATGTGGGCAGCCTCCCTACCCGGGGACATCCGGTGATCTGGAGACCTCTTGGTGGTGACAGCTTTGGGGAGGAGAATCCACTGGGATCTGGCAGCCAGACACCCCAGGGATGCTTACAGATACGATAGAACCTTGGGCTGCAAGTAACCTGTTCTCTGAGTGTTCTACAAGACAAGCAAACATTCCTAAAAAATTTTATCTTGATAATTGAGTGATGTCTTGCGATACAAGTAGTACATGATACCAAGCATCACATGATTGCAACTGAGCCAATGGTTCCTCTCCTTCTCTTCATCTCTCTCTCTACCTCTCTCTTGTTCTCTGTCTCTCCCGCCATGGGGTTGTGGGTGATCATCTCCCAATCACAGGAGTTTATAGAGGAGCTCTCCTCTGCAGAGGAGGAGAAAAAGGCAGAGGAATCCCTCACTTCAAATAAGATTAGGGAGCTGTGTCAAATGTGGAAAGCAGAGCAAAATTGTGCAGAAAAGCACCACCCGAATAAGGCTGTAGCACTGAGAATGGTGAATCTGTTTAATGACAATGTAGCATCACAGTCTGCAAAGTCCTCAAAAGGAGGCAAAAGCAAGCATCACTGGGCAGGTTCCTTGTTACAACTGCATAAAAAGAAGAAGATTCCAGTGAGCCGATAGACAGCAGTGATTCTGTCAGTGATACTGAAAGTTGTCCTACACAATAATCCTCCTCTCTTGTCTCCCTCACACCAGCCATGAAGGTTTTTGAAGGCTTATTTTTCTTTATATTTTGTGAGGTTTTTTTATTATTATTTTGGATTCTATTGTAGTATGTATTGTAATCATTGTTACATGAATATTTTGGGGTTGTAGAATGAATCATCTGAGTTTCCATTACTTCTTATGGGAAAATTTTCTTTGACAGGCAAGTGTTCTGGACTACAAGCATGTTTCTGGAATGAATTATGCTCACAAACCAAGGTTTTCATGTATCCTGCAACACACAGAACAGCCCACGACAAATAATTATCTAATCCTAAATATCTGTAGTACCAAGGCTGAGATCCAGTTGATTTTGCAATTTAGCAAAGAAAAGACTGGGTTGAGAATATAAAGGAGAAGGGTACACTAATAAGGGGCAACGAGGTTATGAGAACTACACTTTTTTTTAGCACTTTTTGCATTTTACAAGATTTTTTTCAATGAAGTTTAACTACTTTTAATTTTCCCCTACTGTGTGATAGAGCAGAGGAGGAATACTACTAGAAACTCTATTACTTTTGAGATCTTATGAAGACAAAACACCACGAAACAGATCGCCATGGTGCTAATTTTCAAGCTCTTTGATTCTTTTAGATTCTTTTATGTTATTCTTTTATTTTCTTCTATGTGAGCTATATGCCATGGAGAAATCTTAAATCCAAACGGAAACAGCATCTGTGAGCTATTTTGATTATGTGAGGCTGGAAGACCCAACATTTCCAAAGCAAAGCTATGACCCTCATTTTCTCTTTGTTAAGATGCGGACGCTATCTTCTTCTTAAGCCTCGTTTAAAAAAAAAAAAAAAAAAAAAAACAGGACAAATAAACTCCCTTTCCCCAAAAAGATCAAAGCACATGTGTACTAATGTTAAATCACATGCTGAAGATGAGTTGAACTTTAAGGGTCTCCAGCTTTATTTTACTCTCCCAGCAAAGGGTGCATGTGAAATAATGACATCTCTAGCTATCCTTGCTAACCTTTAACATTTCAATTATGTAACTCTCTCTAGTTTTATATGACATTGTTTTTCATAGACATTGGCTTACTTATGGCTCACAACAATCTTACAATACACTAGCCTAAGGAGCAAGTATCCAGGAAGCTTAAATTCACACAGTTCACGGGGTTTCCAAGCAAATACTGCCTCCCAAGTGGTTTCGTGCTGCCCAGAAGCACCGACCTTTCATCAGTCTCCACACTCAGGGCACACGTGCTGCTTCCCTATCACCGAAGACGAAGACGGTGGTTTTATGTACCAAGACTAGCTCATTGTTGCTGATGATAACCTCTTGTCATCATTTCACTGGGAATTTAACATCCTACAAAGGTCCCTAACACTGCCAAGTCTTCCTAGTCACGTTACTCTGCTGAGGCTACCACACAGAAGTACCACTGGCTCGGCAGCATAAACAATGACTTATTTTCTCCCAATTGAGCAGTTAAAGGCCAAGATCAAGGATGCCGTCTTCAGAGACCTCCGCCACTAGCTTCTCAACAACCATCTTCACCCTGTGTCTTCGCCCTCTCTCACTCTGCCTGCGTCTCATTGTTTTTCTTATAGGGACACCAGTCAAATGGGATTGAGGCCCACTCTACGGACCTATCAGGGTGACCTAATCACCTCTGCAGTCACCTTTTCTCCATTCAATACAGGCACACTCTTATTATTACAGGATTCCAGGATTCTCAGGATTCCAGGAGTTAGGACCTCAACATGTGACTTTTGAGGCAGCCCAACGCAGCCTGTAACGCTGGCTTCAAGGAATTTGTTAGAGCTCAGATCTGGTTCCCATGAATAACTAAAACCTCAGTTCCAAAATAGAAAGATCTTTTTAGAGTTATGCCATGTTCTGCTTTCACCTATAATTTTTATCTGTTAAAAATGCCTAAACAGTACATTTTATTCTTGGAGCTTACCTTTGTGCAGTGATGTGGAAGGTGTATTGACATGTTAATCTACTAACGTTTCAAGTTCAGCTGAACATTTAATTCTAAAAGATGTGAGGGGGCTGATCAAGAAGGCTGTTTTTGGCTGCTTGGGAAGCCACTTTATAACTTTCTGTGTGACTTCATTCTCCCTCCTACACCATGGCAAGCCCAGGTCTTGGCTCACGTGGCACAGTGCAGGCTTCCTCAGAGCTGCTGCCAGCTGAGAGGCTCTGCTCTTCCTTCTTCCAGATACATCAGCCTAGGGTTCTCCTATCTAATGAAGTGATTAACTGAATTCAGAATTATCTCAAATAAGACAAAGATTTTCTAGACACATCTGACATTTTCTAAAGTTCATGAGAGGCTGGAGGATAGAGAAAGAATGTCATAGAGAAGGGAGCAAGGTGCCAAGGTTAAACATTGCTCTGCTGACGGAGAATGAGAAAGAACTAGAATTTCTTATGTAGACACCCAGGTACACATAGGTGTTTTTGTAACCAAAGTAAAAGATGATGGCAGTTCATCTATGTAACAACATCAAGTTATAGAAGATGAAAGTACTAGATTCTTGGCTTATAAAGTCAGGATTGTACCCCTGATGTACCCCTTGTTTCTTGCTTGCACTTGGGAAAATTGCTGCCCCTTTTCATAGGCAGCAGAGGGGAGATAATCTCAGTGCAGTGCAGTTTACAGAGCTTGTGTGGATCAAATGAGATATAGTAAGTGAAATGCTAAGGCTGACCATTGCCATTTTGAGTAGAATTTTCATTCACAACATATTTCTGGAAAGATTAAATTCATTTTCCATGGCTCTCTACTCATTTTCTCATAGACAAATTCTCCATTGAGGATTTGAACATGATTTTAAAAATTAGCCCAGCCCCAAATTTAGGCTAAAGTTTAAATGACACTCGTGTTTTCCTAATAGGATGCTAGGAGTACTTGGCACTCATTTAAGGGGGGGCTTCCTGCTATGTAGAGAAGGGGTAACGGCTTCCATCTTCCTTCTTTATGCAGGGCACTGGGAGGTTGTGGAACAGGGCAGGAGCTCAAGTGTGCAAATCAAAACACACCAAGCACCCTATTTCTCTTTTCTGTAGTTGGAAATCAATCTGTCTCAGAGAATGAGAGAAAAGAAGGAGTTAAGTCATCATACAAGCAATTAAAACAACTAGCATTGGTAAAAAGCATCAGACCCTTCAGCTTGCCCAATGCCTCCATTCTGAGAATTCCAACACTGGACATGGAGGTCTACAGATTGATTTATATAACTTTTATTTTGCGAGGTCCAAGTGAGTAGACTGGGCAACTACTATAAACTGTTCTTTAGCTATCAAAATGTGATTTTTATCATTATTAATACAACTCAAGAAGTTCATGTGCATGCTTTGGAAGGAAAACTAGCCATAGTAGAATATGGGAAATGTAAGAATTAGTGAATTGAAGAAAATAATATAAAGGCAAAGAGAAGACATGAAACTAACCTGACAGTCAAGGGAAAATGTCATGCTATTGGCCTTAAAGGATGAGTAGATTTCCTCAAAATAAGGAGAAGAGAAGCAGCAACAATAGGACACCTGTACGGAGCGCAGATATAAGGGGTTGGGGGTGGAATGGTTATTAATTATAGTTTATAGGGGTTTGCAGACAACCATAACCACGACGGAATTTTACACTAAGCCATATCAGCAATTAAATCAGAGACACCTCCCCTTGCTCACTCCTCTGTTACCTCACTTATCAAACTGTAGCATAATCATGCGCTTATTGCCTCGTGAGGACCTATCTCATTTGTCTTTGTGTGCCAGGCACCCTGTGTGATACCTGATCCACAGTACAACTGGAAACACATTTGGTTAATTAACTTCCACATTACAATATATACTCTGGATTGCCTGAATTTCTATTAAGGCTTTGTTTCCTCTTTTAAATTTTCTCTGTAAGAAATCCTACAATTAAATGTTATCTCTGTCAGATAGCAAGAAAATTAGCATTTGTCACCAGTTTATTCAAATGTCATCTTAGTGAGTTTTACCATTGAAACAGTTTCATTTCTTTGAATACTCTTAAGTATGCTATGCCAAATCCTCCTGCCCTGTTGTGCAGAATATTTGGTCATTGAAACTTAATATGAATCAGTTTAAAACTACACTCTCGCCTCTTGTTCAAGGACGCAGCTCCCCTTCATTCCTCAATGTTCTAAAAGTGAAGCTCCGAGAAGGGAACGAACAAAGGATGCATCATGGTTCTTTCCTTGTCAGTGCTTACAGGCAATCAGAGGCAGCACACACAGGAACCCTTTTGAGAGACACCCCACGCACAGAAGCTGGTGACCCGAAGCACCCTCTTCTCATCTATGGATTCTACTACATATGACCCACCCAATTGGGTCTTCATGCTATGGTCTCTTCCATCAGGGGTATCCCTTTAGATATTGTCATAGCAGCATGGCTAAAGTCCAGCTACATTCCACACCATCCAGTCTACTCCTGGAAAATCAGCACCCTCACCATAAAAGCGCTGCCATTTCTACTGCTATGCCTTCTCTAAGCCACAACCTGTCCTCCATCCAGCTCGTTATCCCCACTCTCCATCTCAGGGAGACTTAGGGGCACTGAGCAAGTCTCTGCTTTAACTGGTGTCCAACTATGATAGGTCCCCTTTCGGACAGGCACCCAATACTTTTCATGAGCTTTCCTTGGAACCTCTCTCACTTGGCTTTGGGGAGACACAAACATGCTCCACAGAAAGCAGAGGGATTTCCCTTTCATTACAAATGGCACAATCCCCTCAAGATTAGCAAATTCAAAAATCACTGGACTAGGAGAAGGGAGAATTCCTGAGATAGCAGAGCATGGAGAAGAAGCCTGAATGCTCACTGTTGAGAAAGGCAAAAATATAATTTGGGATATGTGAATGTTATGATGCATATTTGTGTTTGGCAGCCAAAAATGTTGTTGTAAGGTGGTAAAGTAACTGGTAAAGATTCTCATCCAACCTTTACATCCAGCTGCAGCTCAAAATATGTTGGTGAATTGATTCAACAAAGGAACTCAGAATTGAATAGTAGCACTTCCCTGAGACAATCTCCAAAACCCCTTTCAAATGATGTGTATTTCTGCTGGGTGATGTTAAATATAATACTGATAATGAGGATCAACATAGAAAATTGGAGACGAGGATAAATGGGAGGTATTCCTGTAAGAAAGATAGATGAAGGCTAAATATAAAGGAAAATCGTTCCTTATAAAATTCAAATGGTTAACTAATGGAAAGTTGTGCTCTACAATGCACTAGGCATTAAGTAAATGTTTTGAATGAATGAATGAGTAACAGAAAAATAAAATACATTGAGGAAGAAGAAGGAAAGCAGGAAGGGAGGGACCACTGCCAGAATTCCATTCCACGGTCTGTGGAAGATTTTCCTCTCTCTAAAGAATTATTACCATTTTCAAGAGAAAACGGATCCTGTTGTTCCAATTGTCATGAATGTGGTGGTGACCTTCTTGTCATCACTGTGCCATTGATGTCTGCTGGCCAGAGTGATGAGAAACGGCAAATACTCCCTCCCAGCGAGCAGAAGACGGGCAGCAGTTACCATCAGTGCGAGAATGTTCTTGCAGATTAAGTAAAATATATCAAAAGGAAGCTTCTCGGGAATTCTTTTTATAATACTTCAGTTGTAAATATCAACGTTCTTTATGCAACCAATTTTCCATTAGTCGTATTATCCTAAGAAAAACATGGTAACCGAAATGTTTTAAGTATTCTTGAACAAGCCTGAGCTCTGTGAGGATGGGGGATGTTTAACTCCTCCCCACGGCCCCACCAAGAGCACCTAAAAGATACCGCAACAAAATATTGGGAGAATGAGTGACTAGCGAAACATAGCCATCACTATTGACATTAATTTTAATATTCTCATCAAGAAAAATCATGATCTTTCCTTCTTTCCTTTATCTTGAAGGTAAGTAGATGTGGTTCAAGAAAACACTTCAACAAGCTTTTCTCATGTGTTAATATAGTCCTATAACTTGGAATCTAAATGCAAAAAATTAAGTGGAAAAATCTGACAGCGGTGAGACACCTTATTAATTTATAAACTTTCATAGGTATGTCATCTCTTGGTTTTTAAAGAGATGCTAAGGGTAGTGACTAGAATCAGGTGCAAGTTTTTGGAATTTGAAGGTGGGGAACAGGTTGGCAGCATGCTTCCAAACATCACTTTTGAAATAGCAAGTAAAGTTTCAGCAGCTCCAAGTCTTGGTCAGGGGCTGAAAAAAGCCTGCTATTTTTAAGCATTTTGTAATAAAATATAAGAATGGATCACAGGAACACATTTAGAGGAAATCAATTGAAGAGAAACAATTTAGAAAAACAGATTTTTGGCAAAAGCCACCACGAGCTATTCTGGTCTTTGGCATTATGATGCCCAAAGAGCAAATTTCCAAAGCAATTAATATAAGTGAACGTTACAGTAAAAAATCAATTCTTTTATATGAGATGCGATGATGACAGGCTTACAAATGAGCACTTTACATCATGAAAAGAATCACAACATGTTGAATCAAGAATCTAGAGGGATCAAGTTTATAATATTAATACTGGATGCCTTACTGGACAGGTATCCTAATATTCAAAAATAACCGGTGAATTGTGTGAAATTTTCTAGTGCAACCAAAGTCTCTTGTATGTGTTAATTGAGAAAGAAATAGTCAATTATCTAACAAGTCAGAGTGGTGGTTCCCTGGGTCTCTCTCGCAGGTAGAGGAGTGGAGAAAAACTGCCCAGCCTTGTGTGAGAAGCTGCCAGGTTCTTTTACTGTGTGCTCAGCAAGGACTCTTTTGGAAGATATTATAACTTTGGATGAGTTTTGTCTCGCCAATAGCAATAGTTATTAGTGTCCCTCTAATTTGTATGTGGGTTGGTGGTAAAGACAATAAAGGAAAAGAGAGATGGTATCTCCAATTCCTGGAGAAACACATTTGATTTTAAAATGCTTTAGATAAATAACTATACTGTAAAAAATACATCCATATATTTCATATAGAGGAATTCATAAAAATGTCCTCATATACGTGAAATGTTTGACTTCATGTTTTAAGGGTACATCAGTTCCCAGACACACAGTCAAACTTTCAGCACATGTAAACACTTGTAAACATTTTCTGCCTAGTTTCATCTCACAGACAAATTATATCTTTGGTGATAAGAGGAGGATAACTTGTGGGTATCACAGCAGCCTTTCCATCCTTGTTTTATAAATTGTCCTCTAGCAAGGAGAGACTATACGGTAAGTGAAAATTTTTATGTAATATGCCAAAGTTTTACCAGATCAGGAATTTTGCTATTCTCCCTCCGCAGAGGAAGGATCTATTCCACACCAGCTGTCTCAGACATAGTCCCGGGCTCCAAGGTTCTGAAGAGGAGGGAAGCAGGGCTAAGGTTCTACCTTTCAGGAACTTCAGAGCAAGTAGGAGGAGAGCCATGAAAACCCATTAACACTGTGCATTTAAGAAATGCTTTGTAACAAGAGGTGTGTCCTGTGTCTTAGAGAAGCACTCGTGAGGGTGAAAATCTGCAGGGTTAGTTGTCATCAATTCTTAAGGTCATTCAGGGTTGGGTCTCTGCAGGATGGTTTTCAGGGAACAGCATCCTTGCAGGTGGTCTGGCTGCTTCCAAAGGTGAAACTTAGTGCTGCAAGTATGGGACGCATTGGGGGTTGGCCAAAGCAGGCTGGGTTGTGAAGATTCAAAGGTACTGTGTTTAGTTAAGGCCTTTCATGTGGGAAATGGGAAGATTTAAAGGCTTTTGTTCTGGGCGATGGAATGATCAGGTTTGCTCCCCTAGAAAATATGCTGGAGGCTACTCAAGGGTAGTCTGAAACTGGGAGAGGTGCAGAGGAATGGGTCAATAAAGCCATTCTAGAAATAGGAGAGGAGGATGGCGAAATTCTAATTTAAAAGTCTGATTCCTATTGTCAATCATATTACTTTTCACTACGCAGATTATGCTTTCTACCCTCCTGACCTTAGCAGTGGCCATGAGTTGAGTTGCTTTGGCTGATCCAATGCCACATGTCACCGATGGGCATAGGTTTTAAGAGCTGATTATTTAGCTGAGATCCTGAAATAGAGCAACAGCCGAATCCCAGTAAATTTAGGATATGAGCAAGTAATACAATTCTGTCTTTGTATGTTGCAGATATTTGGGGATCTACAACTTGAAAAGCCTGTGAATTTGACTTTTCTGTTTTTCATGTGCTAAAAAGCAATCAATCAATGAGTATTTATTAGACAGTCAAAAATATTTATTAGACATCTATTTGGATTTATTGCTCACTAGATTTTCCTCAGAGAGAATTTGCAATCATGTTAGGCAGAGATAACATTAAACAACACCAACAACAAAAATACTGTTGGGAATTCAGAAACCATAAAAATCTTTTCCACCTGGAAGGGCTAGGTCAGAGGTTCCCTCATGGGGGAATAAGAGTATGTGTTTTAGTTACTTTTCTCTCGTTGCTGGGACAGAATACCTGACACCCAAAGTTAGGGGAAGAAAGGTTTATTAGCTCACAGTCTGCAGAGGTTTCAGTCTATAGTCCGCTGGGTCCAAGTCAGGGCGGCATGGCAGAGGCAGACTGGCAGCAAAGTAAAGTGAAGTAAATGCAAGGGATGTATGCAAATAAGCAATGCAAACAAGCAGCTAATTAGCTTCTTCCTGTATCTTATCTAGGCTACCTGCCCTTAGGGCGGGTAGCACTCCCACCCTTAATTTTAGTTTCACATCCTTGATCCCAGCAGAACCATGCCAAACTGATCAGTGGATTAATTTAGTAACCACACACTCTAGATCCAGCTATCTCTTACCACATGAGGCTTTGGGGGGACATCTAGACACAAACCATAACAGTATGGAAAAATAAAAGGACAAAAAATTAAGAATGAAGGGGGAAAAGAGAGACAGTGAAGTCATATGGACAACTGCAAGACGGGGAAATTTGCAGACTATCTCTGAGACAGAATGAGCAGAATACTCTCAAAAGGTACTTGATGTCTTTGCTGTCCGAACCCCTCAGTACTCTGGCAGTCAGTCCTTCGTCTGACAAGCCATGGTGCGAGCACTCAGCAGGCACTTGCAGATAACATGGCACAGACAGAAAACATTTCCGTCATCGCAGGAAGTTCTACTGGATAGTGCTCTGTTGGTCCAGGAGAAGTCAGATATAAAACAAGAAAAATATAGAACCAGAGAGTTCTGGAATGTCTGGATAACATTCAATTTTGTTTTAAAAACTCAAAAAAAGTTGTGGCAAAACAAAAACAATTGGAGGGATCAGTCTAATGTTAGCAAGAAGGAAAAATCAACACAACAACACGAGAATAGAAAGAGTCGGAAGGAGATTCTGCAGTGACCAGACATGATAACCAAGACCTCGATCAGGATGATAATGATACAAATACAAACAAAGGAATGTAGTCTGTTCTCATAGCTTGTGGATTCTGCGTTTACAACTTTCCCCACTCATTAACATTTATCTGTGACCCCAAATCGATGCTCATGCTATTTCCTCAGCCATTACCATTCACAGGCAGAGTGGAGAAACATTTCGGTTCCCGGAAAGATGTGCACACTCCCAGCAGGGTCTGACCAAGGGGATGTTTGCCTTTTTGCGCCATCTTGGTCACCCAGTGTCATTTGGGGATCTATTTAATTTCACACTGTTGGGTTTTTGTGCCTTTTCGTTGGTAGTTTTGCTGTTTAAAATGGTTACCAAGTGTAGCGTTAAAGTGCCAGCCAGTGCTCCTAACTATAAGAAGGCTTGATGTAGCTTACAGGAAAATCTATTTGTTAGATAAGCTTTGTCCAAACACGACTTCTAGTGCTGCTCGATGAGTCCAATGTTAGTAAATCAAAACTGTATATTGAAGGGAAACACATATAAACAAGGTCAGGTGTAGGTTGTTTAAGGAAAATGTTGTGACGGGAGGCTCCCTGGAATCTAACTTTGTATCTCTTAGGTACAGTGATGCACTATTTGCTAATTCGTTGTTTGGGGTGACTGTATAGACTATAACGAGCATTTGTGTAAGAGGTATTGCAAAGGGAGAAATCACAGAAACTGGGCACTTAGTGGCTGTGACACAACAATTTAATGGTTAGCCTAGTGTGCACCTATCAGAACATTATGGGCCATGTTCCAGACTAAAACTTCCCTTTAATTGAAGCATAAGGTTTACTTGTAGCCAGGCGTAGGGGCGCAGGCTTATAATCCTAGCATTTAGGAGGCTGAAGCAGGAGGACCACTGTGAGTTCAAGGCCAGCCTGAACTGCACAGCAGGACTCTGTGTCAAAAAATATTTGCTCATAATCAAAAGAAAAATGCTGCTCATGACTGGATTTTTTGGCACGCTTACTCACACCATTTTCCCTAAATCTCTATCACTGAAAACTCCAAGCAATGCTTTTAAGATTTTATCTTTAATATTTTTTAAAAAGACAATGGGTAGAAGAGTTCTAATTTCTGTGTTTCTAGATGAGTCATTCAACTTGGATTATTTTTCACTATTTCTCTATTTGAACAGTTAGCAAATCGAAGTCTGAAAAGTAAGTGGTAACACTGAGCTCATTGAGTTAACAACTGTTTACACATGGGATTTGCGTTTCAGCAAGCTTTGAGCTTTGAAAAATTCCTTAGAAGGTCCTCATTAAGGTATTAGAAACGGGCATACCAGATGTCTTTTAAAAAACATAAGGCTTGAAAAACATTTAATATATTTAAGGAAAATCACATATTACATTCATAAAAGGGTCATATCTTATAATCTTCGAGGTAACATACCCATAAAAATAAAGAGCCACGTATCACACACACACACACACACACACACACACACACGGGGTCTATTTTTTTTCCTTTTTAGTGTTTGTGCTCGCCAAATCTCTTTCAATAAAATTGTAGTTCAGAAAACCCTGAATAATGTGTTTCTGTTGTTTTCATATGGAGCATGGAAAATACATGAAGCAATTCACTGATAGCCAGTCCTTAAACCCTGGACTAGTTTCCATTAAATGTGAAAGTTCATGTTTATCTGGTGCTGCTGGTCATAATATAAATGGAAAACAT
This sequence comes from Hystrix cristata, assembly GCA_004026905.1. Taxonomy (NCBI): domain Eukaryota; kingdom Metazoa; phylum Chordata; class Mammalia; order Rodentia; family Hystricidae; genus Hystrix; species Hystrix cristata. Next base: position 66,299 of record PVJO010005082.1, on the reverse strand, counting down.
GCATTCCCATGTTACAAACGTTTACCAGAGAATGAAGAAAAATAGACATGGGGAACTAGGCAAAGATCTCAAATCACCAATGTCTTAACAAATTGCACTCATACTTCAAAATTTGGGTCCAATCCCAACCCCATGACAACTGTCTATTACCGTGTCCACTCTTAGCTCCAGAGAGTTCCCTCCATTTGGAATTTCACAGTCCTGCAACTCTTTAATTAATAGCTCCCTCGGGTGACTGAAAGGTTCAAGAGGTCTGTGTTGTTCACCATCCATTCCCAGTACCTAGTGTAATGTTTGCACATAGTAAGTACTTGGTGGGAGAAATAGTAGCTAAGTAAATTCATTCATTTAAGTGAAGTCAGTGAATTAATGAATCACTCTACTTTATCAGGTTGGATGCTTTCACCTCTTACTTAGAGGAAAACAATGTGGAAGGAAGAGTAGGTCCCACCACAAGCCACCAGACTTGCAAGGCCTCAGAGCAAGGACTGAGCCTTATACCCTTCGTGCAGTCCCTTCTTCCCCCTCAGTGGCATGCTTACAGGGAGCTCTCAGAAAATGGTGTGGATATTTGGTACTTATAGGAGATGTCTCCTTTCTAGGAGACAGCTAATGAACCCTCACATTAAAAAACACCATCGCTTTCTTAGCCTAGTTTCCATCCCCTGTGAAACTTGAAGTTAACCTTTTTCTCCTAAAGAGAAAATATTTTTAATTAGAAGGGAAGATTATAAACAAGGGTAGCAAAATCAGCAAAGTTCATTCGAGTAGGTGGTGCCTGGTAATCTCTGAGAGCAGGAAGACGTGTTCCTGGGTACCAGACAGGAAGCCATCCACACTCAAGTTTGGGTCTCAACAATGATATGAATCATCATAGATCATGAAACTTCTAGATCACACTCAAAACACATGGACACAAATTTCTCAAATGTCAAATTTCTTCTATATGCCATACTTAAAAGGAAAATCATCTATCCCATATTCCATGACTACTTTTCTGATTTTAATGGTTCACATGGTACTTTCAAAAGCAGAGGATCTGATAAATTAATATAAAAATGATATCAATCTCTTACCCAGTTACTAGCACCTGTAATGGACTATGCTGCCTCTCTTCACTTTCAGTCACAGGCCCTAGGAAACCGTCACTCATGCATCCTTATCTTTGCCATTATTTATAATTTTGACACAATCTGGATATGCTGGGAGCATACATAAGATTTTATTCTTCTTCTGTATGTGACCCAATTTTGCACAGCACACCACTTTTCACAGAGGCTGTTCCTTTAAATGGTCAATTGGAAGCTGGGGATCTAATAATCAATATTATTCTCTCCCAGGAGAATTACGCGGTTAGAGGAAAGCCTTGAACTCCAGGAACCTTGTGCGAAATGTGTTCTGAAAATCTGAGTTGTTTCATATGGCCGGAGAAACAGCTCTATCTGAAAACGACCCTGAATAATAAACAGCTATCACCCCACCACTGAACTAAGGCCAGAATGTGAGTGACAGAAGGAAAAGTAAAACGAGTTATATTTGCTGTCATGGAGAAAAGCAGCCACCTCCTTTATCATATAAAAACAAGTGAAAGAAAAGGAAAAATCAAACAAGGATAGCTAGGTAAAAAGGAGTCAGAAAGCACTTGCATTATATTATTTTTAGAAGTGGTAAGCACATTTTTGACAAGCTCTCCAAACTGTGGTGGGGCTTGGGGCAGATCACATCAGTGCAATTAATTCTTTCCTCACAGCTGCATCAACACAAGAGTTTACTGAGCCTAACTGGTGAGTTTTAGAGCACAGCTACCATTCAAATAGCCTGGTGAAACTTTCTTCAGTTCGTGCAGGAACTCAAAAATACTTCATCAGGTAGTTCTGCATAAATACAATGCACGTGGAAGAGTAATAGTTGGATTTCTTATTTTTGGCCTGCTTATAATAATTCATGAGCACACATGTCATTTCTTTAACAGACATTAATATGTATTTTATTGCCAGAGAATGTCTTATATTGATTAGGACTAACATACCAGTACATTTTGGGTTTTTTTTTTTTTCTTGAGATCATGGCAGTGTTCTTTAGAATTAGAGTTAGTTTTGCAATTAGGAGGAAGGAAATAAAAGGAAGGAGGCTCCCTGGACTCTAACTTTATACCTCTTAGATACAGTGATGCACTATTTGCTAATTCGTTGTTTGGGGTGACTGCATAGACTATAACCACCATTTATGTAAGTGGTATTGCAAAGGGTCTGTTACCAACAAGCATGGCTGCTATTCAGTCTGTTCAGCAGACAGACGTGGCAACCAAATCATCATGCCCTCTGCTGCTGTGAAGAACCAAGAAGGCCAAACTGCGGCTCACCGGCACAGGCCAGCCCTAGATAGCCCTTTCCCTAGTTGGATTGACTTAATCTAAAACATCCTATGGATCAAAAATAAGACTTGCAGTGACTTGCGGTGAAAATTAGTATTTGGGGCAATATAGACACGAATGTTTTAAAAAGTATTTGCTCAAGGTCAAACTCCTAGAAGAAATGTAAGAAGAAAACTTTTTAGCTTAAATCTTGGCAATGATTTCTTGGGTATGACATGAAAGCCAAGAAAACAAAAGCAAAATAGACAAGAAAGCTTTAGCACAGTAAAGGAAAGCTCGACAGAATGTAAAGGCAACTTACGCAATGGGAGAAAACACTTGCAGACCACATATCTGATAAAAGCCTCATTATCTAAAACACACAGGAAACTCCTACCACTTGATCGGAAAAAAAAGACAATCTGATTTTGCAATGGGCAAGGATTTAGATCAACATTTCTCAATAAAAAGACACCCAGGTTCCAAAAGGTATAGGAAAAGGTGCCGACAACGTCACTAATCATCAGGGGAATGCAAATCAGAGCCACCAGAGGGTATCCTTTCACACCTGTGAGGATGCATACTATCAAAAACATCAGCGATAACAAGCATCGCCAGGATATGGAGAAATTAGAATCCCTGTAAATAATCGGTAAGAATGTAAAGTGGTATAGCCATTATGGAAAGTGATATGACAACTGCTCAAAAAATTAAAATTAAAGTTACCATATGATCAAGCAACCAGCCTTTTGAGGAGGTATCTGGACTGCCTCATTCATTGAAACATTACTCACTATAGCCAAGATATGGAAATAACCCAAATGGCTATAAAATAGTTAATGTATAAAGAAAATGTGGTATGTACATACAATGGGGTATTATTTATCTTTTTGAAAGAATGAAATTCTGTCATTTGAAACAACAGATTTAGGTTGGAGATATGTTAGTGATATAGGCAGTCATGGAACAACAAATACTACATGATTCTGTTTATATGAAGTATTTTAAAAAGTCAAACTCACAGAAGTAAAGACTAGAATGGTTGCCAAGCCTGAGGGCAAGAGAAGTGGGGAGTTCTTTTTCAAAAGGGTATAACGTTTCAGTTATACAAAATGAGTAAATTCAGAAAATCTGTTGTACCTACAGCTAACAATACTGTACATGCACTTCAGAATTTGTTAGGATGGTAGATCTCATGTGCTGTTTCTACAACAAAAGAGAAACCAAAACAAACAAAATGGAGAGGGCTAAGGAAAGTTTGAGCAGTGGCAGATGTATCTGTTGCCTTCAGTGGGATGATTTTATGGGTGTCTGCTTATGTCCAAACTCACAGAATTGTATACATGAGTACGTGCAGTTTTGTTTGTTGCTTATACGTCAATAAAGTTGTATAATACTTGCCTAAACCTGTAATGCATTCTTCTTCCCCTCATTTTGGACACGTGCTTACTATATGCTATTTCTCTCGGGATTGAAAAAGGAAGAGCCAGCTCGCTGGGGCCAACACATTTACTACATTCTAGAAGCAGGGATAAAGCGAGGACTGAGGTGGTGAGTGAACGACTGCACCGCGAAGTATGCGCAAACACTCAGATCTACTTAACGTAAATCCAAACCTCATTAACTGCCTCCTACTGAAGACCTGATCAGTGAGGAATACGGATTTTATTGTTGAACACTAAGAATTTGGAAGATTTTAGTTTGCTAGAAAATAGACGTTTTTTTCATTCATTCACAGTGGAGAGGCAATAGCCAGAACTTAAGTCCGGGTAGCCAGCTCTCTCTGGAAGCCGCATAGTGCCTGACAGGAACCAAGCCAAACTCAAATGACAGTGAGTGATGTCAGGTGGTTTCAGCCTTCAGTCCTTTTTACTGTCTCCTGGTATACTTGCCATTTCTGTACATTGCACGCTCCTCTTTTGGCACATAGAACAATACTCGGCGCTCCTTTTCCCGAAGGAAAATCATCAGCCATTTCAATTAATATTCACCGCAAAGTCTGCTGCAGTTTAGAAATGCTATTCTTTTTCTGCACTCACTCTGATTTCTGATTTTGCATCTGCTCACGTCAGTGCACTAAATCTATCCTATACTGTTTGGTCAGCAAGTTATTTGTAGGGGGGAAAACTGCAAAACAGACTACTTGAGTGATTTCTTGAGCACCTTACGGCTCACTGGAATCCCGTATTTGTACAAAAAGGAACGAGTCTATTACCGAGAGCTATTTAAGGCAAGTGTGACACAGAAGAAATTATACAGACAAAAAAACCTCCCATCCCAGAAAAAGTTCCCTTCAGTTCATGATTTCTTCCTGAAACCTGCTATCACTACATTCTTTTAAATCCATTGTTAAAGAAAATATATAAATCTTTCTACCATCAGTAAGTGTTTGTGAAAACACCACAAGCCGTGGTGTCAGCCAGTCCCCGCCAGCACACAGCGCCTGTCTCTCTCAGCGCGTGCTTCGTGGCCCCTGATCCCAGGAACTACCAGGCCTCCTGTGGGCATCCCAAACCAGCAGTCCCTAACATCACACCCTCATCTCCAGCACAAACAGAGACAGACTCTCTTTGATCAGCTTCCCCAACTGCACTGGCATTTCAACAGATCGCTCCTCCTCCCCAGCTCAGACTCTTGATTTCTAGAACATGCAAATCCCGGGTCTTCCGTTCTGATTCAGTAGAGAGAAAAAAATGAGGATTGGGGTGGAGAAAGGGACGCTAGCCACCACCCCTGGGGACTGCAGGGACACTATTAGGGCTCAAGTAGTTGTAAAGCTCAAACCCTCCAACTCAAATCATAATCCTCTAACCATGTAAAACATTACCCCAGTGGCTACTAAAAACTGGCTTTGCTGATTTAGGTCAACGATTTCACTGCAATTCCCTGGCTCTCCCATCTAACTACCGAATATTTGCCATTAGTGACTTGAACTTTAATTTCAAATTGCATTACCATTATTGTTTAAACTCAAATGCAAAAGTTTCATCTGGCTCAATTTTTATAGTCATGGAGCTATGTATCCCTGGGGCCACCTGCTACTATAGAAAACAGTAATGGTGATGAAGAAGAGATACCAAGGCAAACATTTAGGAGAGAAAGGTCGTTCAAAAAGAAATAAAATGGAATTAAGGCTAAAAGAAACCCCAAAGTTCCCCTGCAGCACAGAATTCAGTTATGCGGCCTGCAGCAATAGTGTAGTCACAGTGGATTAGTAGCATGAAGTTCCCACTTGCTTTTGGACTCCCTTTAGCAGGTAGGAATAGTACAGAAATAGGTAGGCACCATGGGAAAATACCCAGTTTCCTCCAAGAATCAGTGTTGTCTCAGCGGTGGCAGAGGATGTTCCACTGTCTGCCTCCTCCCCAGCATGCTCCCTCTCAGCGGTGGTCCCACATGATCATCTGACCTCCGTCTTCAGCTGCTCCCTTTAGTCCTGCTACAAGGGTTTCCATGGTAACCAGGGGTCCTTCAGCTACCTAATCACCTCATAACGATTTGGGGACTGTACAATCTTCTTTAAGCCTCAGCTTCCCACGTTCCTTAACAGATTGGTGCAGGAATAGAAGGCACCTTATTACCACCATCACCACTCATAGTAATTATAATGATTTTAAAAAACTAATACCACTTATATAATGCTTATTATGCACCAAGAATTCACCTCAACACTTTATATTTAGGTACTACATTTAAACACATTTCACAAAACAATAAACTGAAATTGAAAAAGGTTAAGTGATCTGCTAGGAAGTAGTAGACCTGGGATTTAACCCCATGCAGTCTGGCTTTCAAGACCACATAAATAGTGTCATTTATCACTGTTCTATATTAATGATAATGATAAATTTAAAAGAACACAAATATACAACTAAAATTTTGAATAGAATTTTTTGTTCAAGGTAGCTTTAGGAAAATATCAATCAAACCATAGTTCTCCCATTGCTTTTTAAAGAAACTTTATGGTTAGTCAGTTTCTTTATATCACATGGATTTGAACATATATTTGCCAGTAAAACTCAATCAGATTTATAAATATGATGACTCTTCAACCCTACCTGTCTACTTACTATCCTAATTAGACTGCCCTGTCTTCATTTTTTGTTACTCATGTTAAGGATAACAAATGCTTTTCTGGGAGTCGGAGAGTTTCTGTGGAAATCAATCAAAAGAAAGGTTAACATTGACTTCTACGGAAAGACCATGGACTACCTCGTTAAATGCCAACAGATAAAATTTCCTTATGTGAAAGACACACTATTTGAAATCAATGATGCTTTTCAGTTGACAGTACAAACATTAATCATTAGGATGATTTACTATCATTCCTGCACTCTAATTCTGGTTAAATATTTAAATGTGTCAATATCAGTTAAAATAAGCTACATTAGATAAAAGATAAATACTTTTACCAATTAGGTAGTATTTTCCTAAGTATAAATTCTGGTAATGTATTTCTGCTTATTAGCAGTTGCCTTAGAAGAATGTACATAGTATTTGAAATTTTGTTTCTTGGATGGTCACTAGACTAGAAAAATCTATATGCACAGTAGTCTATTAGTATTCCTCTGAAATAAAATAATGATAAATATTGAGTCCTAAATATGGCAAACTTTATTCAAATTACCCAAAAGAGTGCATTTGACCATGTGGTTTACTCCCACATATGTATTCCAGCCCAAATGGGACTAATTTCTAATAGATTTTTAAAATCATGTTTATATTATACTAAATGGTATTTCTAGCAACACTTTAGTAGCTTTTGCCCTAAATGACATTTTAGAGGGAAGAGTCAGCAAACTGCAGCCTACATGCCAAATCTAACTCTAGCTACTTTTAGATAATCCAAATTTTAGAGTGATTTATCTAAATGTGTAGTCAATTTGATGATAGAGAATGTTACTTTGAATCCCAATTAAGCAGAATTTTATCTCAAAAAGGAAAATAAAAACAGAACATTGCATTCTTAGTATAAGTAGTAAGCAGAATAATGATCCCCAAACATATCTAGTCCCTAACACCCAGAATGAACATGCCACCCAACATAGTGAAAGGAATTTGCTGTGAGCTGTTATGAGTTGGACCACATCCCCTACAGAGGTATGTTAGAGTCCTAACCCTTGACCCTGTGAATGTGATTCTTTGGAAACAGGGTCTTTGCAGATGCAATGCAATTAAGATGCAGTCATCAGGATGATTCATAACCCAGTAGGGACTGCAGTTCTTGTAGAGGAAAAAAGACAGAGCTACAAGAGAGGAGAGAGTGCCACATGATGGCAGAAACGAAGATTGGAGTGAAACAACAGCAAGTCAAGGAATGCAAAGGGCCCCGGGGCTCCTCTAAAGCAAGGACAAGGAAAGGAAAGATTCTACCTGGAAGCTGAGAGAGAGAGACAGAGAGAGAGAGAGAGCACTTAGCTTTGGGGAGAATTCATTTTGGAATTCTGGCATCCAGAACGGTGAGAAAATTAGTTGATGGTTTACGTCACGCATTTTGTAATATTTTGCTAATGCAGTCCTGGGAAACTCACTCCCAAACCCTGAGTCCTGCAGAATTTTCAGCCTAGATTATCCAGGTGGACCCAGCGTGATCATTTGTATCCTCGATAGGAGAGAGGCTTTCCAGACACAGCAGAGAAAAAATGTGACAATAGAAGCAAGTTAGAGAGCCTCTAGATGACTGGCCTTGAACACAGCAGGATGGGCCAGGAGCTGTGGAATGCAGGCAACATCTTCCATCTGAAAAAGCAGGAAACCAATTGTACCCCAAGTCTCTGAAAGCTAAGCAGCTTGGTAGTAGACCAGAGGGACCTGTATTAGGGCTTGACCTCCAGAATTGTACTCTAAGGTAACCAATTTCTATTGTATAAGTCACCAAGTTTGTAAGAGTTTTTCACTGCCATAACATAAAACTAAATATTTTAAAATTTGCTCTCAACTGTCATTATCATTATTTCATCAAATTCTGTGGAAATTTGTTTTCTTCCCAAAAACAATGTCTCCGATTTTGCACCTTGGCCCACAAAATCTAAAATATTTATTATCGTACTCTTTCAAACAAAATGTTCTGACCTCTGGTTATAAACGTTAAATTTCAAATTTGTGAAAATGAAAACACTTAAAATGATCTTTGATTTGCAAGCACTTCTTGTAAAATAATTTACATTTAGATTAGAGAAGCAGATTGGTTATAAAGACCTGTATGGTTGTAGCTCTCAAAAAGAATAAAAAGAAACATATCCATTCTTATCATGACTATTGATTTGCCTTTGAAATTCATCTGTGCAGTGTGCAACACGTTACCCAGTGCAGTCGGGACTTGGAAGGCACAGAGGTGTAGGATTAGGATAAGATCTTAGACAACCTGGAACAAACGCAAGCATTGATTGGCCTCTATGTCCAGAGACAACAGATCCATGTGTTTGAAAGGAACGTGCAGGCCTAGGAAAATAACTGATTTCCTACTTGAGAAATGAGACCCGTCTATGCTGTGTTCAGAATTCATTCCTGAGAGAACTTCCTTAGAGTTCAGAAATTCTGGTTATATGAACAGTAAGGTTAAATAAAACAGTGCTGCTATTAATCATGAATTCTGTGTGTTAAATCCTTACCTGTCTTGATCATTCCACTTGGAGTTTGGTGCCCCATTTTGAAGAATGGGAAGCTACGGAGACATAAATGAATTGTTAAAGAAGAGCTGAATCATTTAAAAGGGGACAAGTGCTGCCTGCAGATGAGTTAACCCTGCTGTTATGTGAGAGAAAATGGTAGCTTAATGAAAAGCGTCTTTCATTCGCTGATAACACAGAGCGATTAAGCATCCACCATGTGCTGGGAACCAGGAACCCAGCCTTGTCCCTGCTCCACACTGAACTCGGACATTTGCTGTCCAGATGGAAAGTGTATTGTACATCTGCTTCCCGTGTGACGGCACCCCACCATGAGGCCAGCGATGGGGCACATTAGCAAAGGACAGGCACAAGCCGGAGTGTCTCGTCCACTGCCGAACAGAAAAGGTACATAGCAGAGGCCACAGATGGACTCCAGGACCACACAGACTTAGATGAGAGGCCCTAGGTGGCAGTGGGAGGGTCTCGTGCATGTGGAGTGTGGATTCCCAAAGCTCATGCATAAAGTAAGGACCACAGAAGCTCCTTGGTGATGCAACCATGACGATGGAGAAAACAAGCAAACGCTCATGCAGTTGGCTTATCACACGAAGTGCTCAGCAAAGTTTAACCACACACATCTTTGGAGGAGCTCGACTTAAAATAATGAAAAGGAGGGCCGGGGATGTGGCTTGATGGTAGAGTACTTTCTGGGCACGGGTGAGGCTCTAGGTTCCGTCCCCAATACCGTGAACACACACACACACACACACACACACACACACACACACACACACACACACGGCCTTCTATGAGCAGGCTGTAGGTCTCTTGCCAACTTGCTAACTTGTAAGTGGACAGTTGGGGTAGAATGTCACACCAACCTGGAGCACAGGCAAAAAGCACTGAATTTATGCCAGCTCCACGCAAGTCATATATGGACATCCAGGCTATCTGGGGCTCTAATGACGCTCAGTGGTGACATTCCAGCATCATATTTTTATTGGATTTCCTGCCTTGCCATTGTATCATCCCACTCTCTACTTGTGTCATCACTAATCCTAATGAGTGCAAGGAGGCCACAAACACTAAATTGAGGAGAGAACAAAATAATGAGGCAAAATGCATGAAACAAAGGGAGGTGGAAAAGAGAAGGAAGAACGAGAGAGGCGCTCAAGACAAGCAGGAGGCACAGAACCGCACGTCACTAATTAGCTAAAAGAGCAGATGGCGGCCCAGTTCCTGAACCCACCGAGACACACATGTGCACCGAGGGTCGACCGTGCTCACTCCAGCTCTGAGGTTCTTTGATTTTCATGATTTCAACTTTCTGGTTGTAATAAACAATAATGCGGAGGTAAGATGATGAACTGGGAAAGGTACAAAGGGAGATAAATGACTAGCATATATGAACAAAAATAGTTCATCTCTTTGAATAATGCAAATTAAATTCATGTGATACAAAGTTTTCTGCTCAAATGAAAAAACAAATTAACAAGAAGGATGGCAATACAGATGAGGGCAAGGTAAAACAGACATGCTCAAGCATTGTGGACCAAAATGTAAACTGATATGAGTTTGGAAAATCAACTTACAACACTCATAAGAATAATTTAGAATATTTATGTGTTTGGGCCTTTTACTTTTTCTTAGAAACCACCATAGAAAGATAAGTCAAAAGCTGTCCAAAGTTAGACACAGAGCTACAGCACTGTAACTGTAAGAAGTTGGAGATCACGCCCTTCAACATTAGGAAAGCACTTAAGCCAGATACAGCCTCATGGTGATATAGTTTGTAGCAGTTAAACATGAGATTTTTTATTAACATGGGCAAATTTAATGACATTAAAATGTCAACTAAGGAAAGCATATGTTCTCACAAAAGCTAAGAATTTACTGATAAATTTTCGCTGAGAAATTACTATTGCTGGAATTATAAACGCACATTTCCTGATTCTTCATATTTTCCCAAATGTTTTACAAAGTTCATGTATCATCTTCAAGCTCAGAAAGAATATAAAGCCAAAATAATTACCATAAGAATAAAAACCAAAAGATAAAAGGGAATTGTTAATTTTTTCATAGTTTTAAAATTTGATGCCCATAACAAGAAAAAGAAAAGAATGTCCAGGGAAAAATTTTATTTATACCATAGTCATTTTCAGAAAGCCAGAAGACAGTGAGAGAAGAAGCTAAGAGAGAGTGACATAAATCTTTAAAGAGGGAGTCATTTCTAGGAAAAAAGAAAACCTTCATAACATTTCCTCAAATTGTAGGCCACCTAATGTGGAATTTTTCGTTTTCGTTTTCCAGACATATTTTTATTGAATATTTATGTAATAGAATTAACACTTCGAAAGACAGCTAGACTGTTGTCTCTGCTGAGAAACCAGTTAGTTATTTCACCCCCCAATAAATTTCTTGGCAGTTAAGGAAAGTAAAAGCTTTCTCTCTACAAAAATTTCATTTTGTTAGATTATAAAAATTTTTTCTCTGAACTTTGAGGAAGAGAAATTAAAAACAAAAGTTTCATACTGTGGTTAACTTTTTCAGCAAAGACCTTTTAAATTTTTATTTTCCCCTTATCTTCTGCTTCTATTGCTTGGTTTTGTATTTTAATCCAAGTTAAAAGATCAATCTTACAATACTATGTTATATCTAAATCCTTCCTGATAGTCATAGTCAGCAGATTAGGCTTCATAATCATAAACTGTATTAGTTAGAGAATAAGAAACTTATCTTTAAGATTTTTCACATGAGTTAATATTATACTTTCCCCAGATAATGCAATGTCTACCAGACAATTAGTTTAAATTTGATTTAGAGACGCCACCAAATAGTGAAAGAAGCCCAAGGTCTGACATTAGAGCACCTCTATCTGGGGCTGGACCCATGAGACTTACGATAAGGCCAATTCACTGGATGCCACCAGCCAACCTACACACTTGTGGGCTGAACTGAGCTGACCCCAGTGTGGCAGCACCAGGGGAATGATAGGAGGTGACACATGGGGGAAGAAAGTTTCTGACGAGGCCTCTTTATTAAGAAAAGATTATGAGTAAATTCAGTGACCACTCTGGAAAACGTTCTTAGCCTTACCAGGTTAACAAGATGTGTTTGTTCTCCTAGGCAAAAGAAAATATGATTCAATAAGCAGAGCTGGCCTTTTCTAGAACAGAGGTAACAGCTACTGTAATAGTGAATGGAGTATTGCCTTTGACAATGCTAATATTTCTCTGGATAACAGAAACATTATTGTTTTCTAAAATGGCTTATTATGGTCAACAGATTAGGCCTTACATGCACTCCAAGATAGAATGATATAGTTTCTTTCAATTTAATAATGTAGGGACTCTCTCACATTAAAACTCTCAAAATTGCCAATGTTCACATATTATTTTTGTAATGATATTGATACATCTGCCTGCCTAGTCTTATGATTCTTTCATGCTATAAAACTAAATGTTTATAATTTAATATAAATTATATTTATTAAATTAATTCAAATTTATATTTTAATTTATAACTGAAGCAAATTAAAAATCATGTAAAATGAATAATATTAATGAAGAGGACCATGTTGTTTTGGGAAAGTAAAGGACTTCTCAATGTGATTAGGATACTATGTATGCACATGTAAAGTTCAACATATCTATAAATACAATTTTCTTAACGTTTCTATTTATTCAGACTTTTTCCCCCAGTACTGGGGATTCAACCCAGGGCCTTTGCACTGAGCAACATCCTCAGTCCTTTTGAATTTTTTAAAATGTTGAGACAGGTTCTCACTAAGTTGTGAATTGCCCTGGATGGGCTCAAAATTGCTAGCATTTTGCCTTAGCCTTTGAGAGTGCTGAGATTACAGGCCTGTGCTGCTGTATCTGGCTTACTGGACACAGTATAGTTGGAGTTATACATGTAGTGCACATGTAGTGGGCATGAAAGCAATGCCTGTTTTGACATGTAGCAATGCACTTGGAGCACCTGCAGGCACATGCATGTGCCTTACACTATTATCCCAGGGCGAATGAATAGCACTGGTGCCAGCTAACCAGATTACCAATCCAAGTGAAACTACGACACTGAAATTTCCTGGCCAAACTCCATTAGGAGTCAGATCAAACAAAGAGATGCATGTATTATTTTTTCCAGCTATAATCAAAATGTAATTATGGAATTGGTCATTTTCTTGGGGAAAACAGCCAACAAGAAAATGTTCATACAGTCCTATTTGAAGAACTCTTATCTGCATCATGCCATAAATCTAAAAATTTTGAAAAGTTTTTTATGAAGCATAACTATGGAATTCCTGGTTTGAATAAAATTTGCGAGATACCAGAGTTTATCTAGACCTGATCAATTGATTTATGCAGCCGACTCTAATCTACAGTATCCCTGGGCTGGGAGCTTGAGCATCTCCGCTAATCTCTTCACCCTTGCCTTCAGTTCTTCTCTTTGCTGGCTTCTTCTCCTTTCCACCATAGCACCCTCTCCTTACTCGTCTTAAATAGCATGCTCATCTGGGGAGAGAACAGACATGCCATCGGAACAGATTTATTTTCAGACTGACCACCCCTAAAACAGCTCCTCTGTGAAAAGAAAACTAGACTGACCTGTTGATTGCATAGCTTAAAAATTTGGCTTCATCTGCAAACATCTAAGAACATTCCCTTTATTGACAAGATAAATGGACCCTTAGGCTTGCTCGCCTATATGCTTAACACGGAAATTGATGGGTAGCCCACATATATTTGATAGATGATTTCATATTTTGCTATTATATAGTTACCTATGATCTACATAAAGAAGGTAAAAAGGGAAATTGACACGCAGCAATCTGACTTAATGAATTTTCAGCAATTCATTCAATTTAAAGAATGTTCATTAAATGCCTCTTTTCTTCAAAATACTGCACACATTTGATGTTCTCTTTACATCAGTCATGAAAATAAAAGAACCAGGTACCTAGCTCCATGTTTTATTTATCATCTTATTTATTAAAACATATACAGTACTGCTCATGTATCATGATGTCAAGGGATTGAGCTGGGGTCAGTAAGAGATTAAAGAGGGGGATCATTGTTTCTGCATTAAAAGTCTGAGACATTTGTTATGCATGAACATGTAACTTTTGGCTGGAAAAAAACAGCACTGCAACAAAGAATAGCAGGGAGAAGGACAGAAAAGTCAAGCAAAGTGGAAGCAATATGTTATTGTGACTAAGAATAGAAATATGGACAATTGGAAAAACATGAGTTTAAGTTCCAGTTTTTCCAATTATCTATTATCTGTGTGACCTTGGGGACTTATTTAACCTCTCTAAGCTGTAATTTCTTCTTGGGTAGAAGTCTAAAAACAAGTACTTGATGAATTGCTTTTGTTTTGGAGAATTAAATGAGCTAAAGCACAGTATCTTCCATAAGGCTAGTTCTAAATAAAACCTACCTCTTTTTGTTATAACTGTTAGTGTTAATATATTGGTGCCCGAAATAGAATGGGGAAATGAACAGAGGCAAAATAAGGAACCTGCTCTGGGAATGGTGGCCACACTCGCATTTCGTTACGATTAGAGTAGAAAAGAAAAGCAAAGGCTAATAGGTTTCAAAAAGTTGGTTCTAGTTGAATTAAAAATAGGCTGTGATACTGATTTAATGTGGAAACGGTAAAGAAATCTTGAAACTTCTTAATGGAATAGTGATAAAATGGACTTTAGGAAGTAACTAAGAATAACAGAGTGATCTGAAGTAGACAGAAGTAACAACTAGACAACTTTTCATGAAAAGTATTCCATTTAACCATTTAAGACTTAGGAGATGACATGGATATTTGAAAGTTGAAGTGATATTGAAAAGGAGGTACTGAACTAGAGAGAGAAATTGTAAAGGTGGAATCTGTTCCAACTTCTATTTTCAAAGAGTTTGGCTAAAACAGGTCTCATACAAAGAGTAAGGTCATCTGATAAGCCCAAAATGGGTGGTAATAGTAACATTAAACTTATATAAAGTGCCACTCTCACATTATATGCCATTTTAGCTTCGTAGTAAGAATAGCTACCCAATGGCTTTCACATTCTCACAGAACCCAGCCCAGAATGAGGAAAGAAACTTTTCCTCCAATCATTACCAACAACCTTCTCTCATAATTCACTGGCTTGAATCAGTCACATCTCCATTCCCGAGCCAAAACTGGAATCAGAGGACTGTCCTGCACTTCAGGAGAAAGCTTTTTCTTCTGAGACAGTTTTTGTGTTGGAAAGAATCAGACTGTATTGATGGGCCTAGAACGGTGATTCTCAGCCAGGGGCAATTTTGCCCTGCAGGAGACATTAGGCAATGACTGGACGACTTTGTGTTCATCACAACAGGAAGACTTGTTGTCACCATATCAGTACAGTCTAGAGATATTGGTAAATATCCTACAATACACAGGACAGCCTCCAATGACATGGAATTATTGGATTCAATAATTCTGACTCAGGGATCACTTCCTGCAAACAACCTATTTTGACCAAGAAATTTGTCAAAAATCATCAGAGGCAGTTGTTTAACATCATAGACAGCTGTGGGCATCTTGGCAAAGAGGAAACTGACCAAAGAGCTTAAAGAGACTATTTGGTGAAGCAGCTATCCGCAGGGTCTGTGTTTGTCTGTTCAGAGTGACATAATAAATACCACAGACTTAGTGGTTTAAACAACAAAAATTAATTATCTCGCATTTCTGGAGGCTAGATGGCCCAGCATTATCAGGTTTTAGTGGATGCTCCCTTACAACCTTGCAAACAGCCACTCTCTCATTATGTGCACATATGATTCACATATACAGAGAAAGAAGAGCAAACATGAAGGTGACTGTTATTATGAGGGCACTAATTCAATCATGAAGACACCTTTCACATGACTTCATCTATCCTTAATTGCCCCTCTAAGGCCCCATCCCCAAATACTACTATGGTGAGGTTCAGGGGAACAATATATGAATTTTAGGGAGAAACAAATATTCATTCCATAACATTCATTCCATAAAATTCGTGTTTTTCTCACATGCAAAATCATTCATTCCTGAAGAATCCTAAGAAGCTCTTGATTTCTCAGCTGTCACTAAAGTAGACTCTGAGTGAGCAGGAAATGAAGGATAATGCAGAGTTTTCAACTGCCTATCCAAAAATTGAAGGTTTTCACCTATATACTGCACATAGACCCATTCAGGAAAAACTACGATAGTTGTTAGTTCAAAGTGTTTAAGGAAATATCTGTCTAATAATAAGCTGACTATTACGCCACCAGTCATTGTGCATAAAAAAATCATACCATTGGTTATAGCAAAGTCACAAAACCAATGAAGAGCAACAATAACAAGAAACAAGGACAACAACGAACTGTGAACAGGGAAAAATCTGACACCATACTATGTAAAACTGTCAGTTTTGATTAAGAACATGATACTTGCAAAAAAAAAAGAGAGATAGAGAGAAATACAGCCTCCAAATAGTCTGTAAAGAGTCAGTATAAAGTATCCCCAAGACGGCTACACACTAGACCTCCTAGTCAAAGATTTTAAAGCATAGTGTTCATAGCACAAAAGGAAACCATGAATAAAGGTCTAAAAGAAAACAGAGAAACACAAAATGTCAATAAAATATATAAGTAAATAATATCAGTTATTTTTAAATAGAAATTTCAGACCCATAAAGTTCAATAACTGAAATGAGAAATTCACTAAGAAAGATTAACAAGACTTGGCTGGGCAGAATAAGCAATCAGTGAACTTGCAGGTAGATCAGGTAACCTGACCTTCTTTGAGGAAGAGAAAGAAAAAATGATGAAGACAAATGAACAAAACCTCCAAGGTTGAGTGTCACCTTCACCCACATAACAAGAGTCCAGAAGGAGAGATGAAAGAGAAAGTACAGAAAGAATAAAGAAATGATCTGCTCAAATTCGATTTTTAAAACGTTAAACTGTACATCCAAGAAGCTCAAAGAATGTATGTGAAAAAAGCCACACCTACACACATCATAATCAAATTATTGTCAAAAGTCAAAGAGAGAATCCTGAAGACAGCAATAGAGATGTGATTCATCACCTACAGGGCATCCCACATAAAAATGATAGCTGGAATCTCATGAGAAACCAACATGTCCAGAAGGCAGGGGGTGGCAGAGTCCAAGTACTGAAAGAAAAGTAGTATCAATTGAGAATTCTATTGCTAGCAAAACTATTCTTCAAAAATGAAGGACAAATTAAGACATTACCAGATAAACAAATGGAGAGAATTTGTCACCATATTCTTAACCCACAAGAAATACTAAATGAAGTCTTAAATAAAAGAACATCAGAAAATAAAAAGAATCCACATGACCTTATCCCTGATTTTGAGATGATGATAGTCAAGTAGTAGAAGGCAAATAAACCTGCTAAAATCTACCCAGTGGGTGGAAAGGTAGCAAAAGTAATATCTACCTCTGGTCTTTTGATTCCTTACCACTAGCAATAATATGTCCCTACTACTGAGATCACATTTTGCAGGTAGAAACAAACAAGTAGACAAAGTATAACTTAAAAAATAGAGTGTGTGTTTAAATTTTTTTTTAATTTATAACCAAAGACACATTGCCCATTGCCATTAGTTCCTCTCAAAACACTCCACCTTGCTTTGGACATATTTATCCCATTGTTCTTGTCACTTTCTAAAGCAGTTCTGGAAGTGTTCTTTCATGAGTGTCTTTAGTTGCAATGTCGTGGCTTCCTCGGTGCCCTGAATCAGTTTAAAACACGTACCTTTGATGGTCATTTTGACTCTGAAGAGGATCCAGAAGTTGTAAGGTGCCATGTCCAGTGAATAAGGTGGATGAGGACACGCAGTAATGCTTTTCCAAGCCTGCCTTTCCTTTGAATTGCACTTGGCAGCAGCATTCACTATATTCTTTATGGCAGCTGATGAAGATGCCAACAAAAGAGAACTTCGAGAACTGTTTCACAAAGTGGCAAGAACAATGAGATAAGTGTGTTCAAAGTGTGAGGGGCTATCTTGAGGGGGATTAATTGCAATGTTTCTTCTACTGTAATAAAGTTTTTATTTAAACTTCATTATATTTTTGATCTCCCCCTCTACAATCATGAGTAAAAGAGCTCGTAATGGAGAGAAATCCGTGCAAGGAGCTTTGGCAAGAAAAGAGCAAGCAACACAAAGTTGATTATGAGATGCCCAGACAGAAAGAACTAGAACATGCATTGCAGTTATCCAGAGAAACTGAAGCCCTGCAATCAGGATTTTAGACATTCTATTCGCTCCTTTGGCTTCCACTCTCTTTCCCTAACATCTCAGCCTACTGTACACCCCACCACCAACAACACACGGAAGATCTGGGGACGGGCAGTTCAGATAATAGCTGAGCTTACAAGTACATAATCAGCTGCCCCACACATTCTAAGATGAATTGATTTCCTACTCGGATTAAAGACTGTGCTGATATAAGTGTACACTCTGTGGACCAATATTTTCTGAATATTTTGAGCAGTTCAAATTCTTGGTTGAGAGAGCTCATTTACATTTCATTGCTGCATACAATTATTAGTAGCCCACATACTGTACCACCATCTCTATTCTGAACAAAATCTATGTAAACAGCTGTTAATCAATCACTTAAGATCAATACCAACCATCCATAGTGGCCATGGTTACTGTCTCAAATACACACAAAGAACATCAGATTTGGTTAATGAGTTTTCTGATCACATTTGTTGCAGACAGACAGAAGACAGAATTAGATCAGTAGTAAGATTATGGATGGCATTTGCAATGAGCAAGGAATTAAATCTACAAATGTCACTTTGGAGAGAGGAAGCAGGATATATGTGTCGTCCTTTAATAGATTAATTAAGATAAACTAGACAGCGTGTTCAAGAAGTTTATAGGACTGGCAAATAGTGTCTGGGTAAGGTCATTAGAAACCATTTGATGGCTATTATGATGATAATTTACAGCCGTAACAATTGTCTAGACAAGAGGATTAAGACAGTGCAGCTTCTAGTGATCCTAATTTGAAACAAAGCAAAGCATATCATATTAAGTTAAGTGTCCCAGTCTTGTGGCCTCCAGCCACAGGCTGCAAATGTTAAACTCGTTTGCTGCTCCCCCAACAGCTAACAGAAGTGGCTAGGGGTTGGAAAAAGAAATGGGTCAATTGTAAAGAAGCCTGGATTGGAGCTAAAAGACTCAAGTCATTTTTGCTGGAGGTTCTCAGTATGCCTGACCATGGAGGACATTGGACAAGCAGCCTTAGTCCCAGGGAAGGGCAGTGGGGTGACTTTCGCCCACAGTGGTTGCACTTGGCGTGGGGCTTCCCCAGAGGGTGCCCTGGCCTGGAATGAGCACAGGAGTTCTAGATGTGACAATGCCTTCTCCTGAGACCTTGGCCAAGTCAATCTAATTTTCTGGACCTCAGCTTCTTTATCTGTCAAAGGAGAAAGGTAAACTAGTTAGGCTCTTTTGCACCTTTAAATTTTTGCACTTTTAAATGCTTATCTTATATGAAGTATAATTCCTCAAGTCTTTGAAATAATGTTTATACATAATATATACTTATGTATAAAAAAGTATATACTTATGCATAAATAAGTCTTCTCATTCACTAGCCACCATCCTGTCCTTACCAGACATCAACCCCCTTTCCCAGCTTTCTCTTCCAACCATTCACCTTGACTCAGACGTGTCGCCTTCTGATCCACAATAAAACCCTCTTCCAAAGAGGTTTCCCTGACCATCCCAATGCCAGGTCAATTGTGGCAGCAGCAACATCAAAGAGCAATGATTTGCTCAACATGAATAGGAGCCAAGATGCCTTGCTAGCTAAGAATCTAAACAATGAGACACAGTCTTCTGAGGCCCAGGGCTGCCTTCCCCAGCTGGAAGAGGAAGTTGGACTGCAGTGGTTTGTCAAGTGACTTCCAATCTTACAACACCAGGCCAGCCCAGTGCACACCAATGCAAAAGACGTCATGTCCACATTTTGATTGAGCTTACTGGAGAGGACGACCAATCATTGTTATGGATTCAAAGAGTGGAGATTTGAAGCATTCAGGCCTTTCTGCTTCCACCAAAATTATATTCTATTGGCAGCTGCCTATTTCTAAAATTGCCTTTAGGAAATCCTAGGAGACCAAACTACAAACTCCAGCCAAGAGATTCATGCTGAAGTTGAATAGGGCAGACTTCTGAATAGGGACGCAGTAATTTCAGCCCCTCCTTCTGAGGACAAGAGATTTCTCTTCCACCTGGCAAATTCTATTTCCTTTCGAATTTTTAAAATATTGCTCTTGGAACTGACTGTCATTTAAATACTGAGAGGAAAATCTGCCAAAGTGATTTGATTATTCAAATGCTTTAAAGAATCATTAAAATAGCGGCCCTATGGGATGAGTAGAGCCTCCCCACCCTTACTCAGTGCCTTCCTCATGGGAATGTGACACAACTGAGAGACATCCTTGGCCTTCAGATAGGGCTTAAACGTTAAGCTCATTGAGTACCTGGAAAGTGCTTACTCCTAACTCTGAACAGCTCTAAAACTGAGGACCCAATGAAGTCCCTCATTACCCTCTTATGTCTCAACAGCATGGTGTTGAGGAAAGTGCTGAAATAGACAAAGAACTGGCTCAACCTGGGATAAATCAGAATACGAAACACTATTATTCCACTACACACTCTCTAAGGTTTGTAGAGATGTGTAGGTGGTTCTCAGTCTCACTGTTTGTCATGAGTCACTAATACTGCATCATGGTAGAAACTGTCCATCCAAACTAAACTAAATCTTCTCCATAGAGAAGGTAGGTCTTGGTTGCTTTTTAATTGAAACACTCCAGGGCTTTGGTTTAATAGACCACTTTTCCCTCAAAAAATACAAACACTTTTATACAAGACATTGTCTTTTTAAATCTCTCCTCTTACCACTCTACCTTTAACAATATTTAGGATAAACTGCTACTACCCTGTGAGTGTTTTCTAAATGCTAGGTACTAGGTTAAGATTAGCTTTTCATAGATTATTTCATTTATCTTCAGTACAACAAAATGAATCAGATACTCTTATGCCTTGAGGAGGACAACAAGCTGCCAGGTGATGAAGTTAGAGGAACTAGAATCCCAATCCTTAACACCAGACTGGAAGAATCCATTACCAAGTCCTCCAGGAGGGTTCTACTATCCAGTTTCCTGTGTTCTTATTTTCCTATCCAGCTTCCTGTGCTCATATTTTCCCACCCTTATGTCTGAAATGTGCAAAAGTCCTATAGCTCATCTCTCTGATTCCAGGCTGTAAATCATTTCAGTCTCACCTCGGTCTTCCTAAGCATTGATTTTAGCATCGACTATGCTATAATCATACTTGTCCTCCAACCCTCCAGAGAAAAGACAAACTCATATATTCTCCATGTTCACACACCTTCTGCATCCAGTCTCCATTGCATCCAGTTACTCCAATTTCCCTGAGTAAGGCATTCTCTTCTTCTTCCTCCATGTGCACGCTCCTCTCCCTATTCCCAGTGACCTGCCAAACTTCTCCCCTAACCCCACCTCCTCCCAGCAAGCCTTGCACAGCACTTACCAGTTATATTACACTGTAGGGACCCATCTTTATACCGGTTTAGGAAAGAATTTATGCTCTCAACCAAACACCACAGTCTTAGACTCCTGAGGCCTGTGCTGACATCTTAATGCTACTTCCAATTTTATTTGGTGCCACATAGCCTCAGTGTGGAATTGTTACTATCTGCCTTATAGAATTGCCATGAAGATTGAGTAAGTTTATGAATGCCCACATCTACATTCAAATATATACTTAAACACAACATTTTACATGTATATTTCATTTAATGCTATGTAATATTTATACACAAATATATTTATACATGTAAATATATGTAATTTTGTACACACAAATATTAGCTTTGAAACCATAAAATGAGCCTAAAGAGTAAAGAATCATTCCTGTTGATTAACTAGTTTATATATGCATAACTTGCTTCTTCAACAAGATCTTGGGTTCTTGTTGAGAGAGTTGCAACCACTGATATCCTTCTACTTAGGTTCTAGCACAATGATGTGCACAATACAGAATGGCCAACAAAAAGTTGGCTAATATGATTCCAAGACCCTACTGAAAAGTCAGTATTCCGTATTATACATTAGGAAATTCTAAAGGCTAGAGAAATGCATCAGTGAGTGGCCAGGCAACTAGCTATTGGCAAATTCAGCTAACTTCTCATTTGTTGTTTTTCAACTAGGCCACTCTGTCAGCTTTTTGTTGATGAATTGAGCTTCATTTTTCCTAATGACATTCAGAAAAATGCACTCAGTGTTTGTGCATAAAGCCAAGTGGGTGGAGTGTCAACTACATTTGCAGGATGTCACTACAATTCAAAGCAACCCTGACGACTTGAAGATGTGGGCAGATATAAACAATAGTAGTGAGAAGACCACACATTAAAATTTTTAAATAGTCTAATGTATTCCTTATCAAAAGTCTATTCCAAAAACATTAAAATGAGAATGTTGGAATTTCAGATCTGGTGAACAATCTCTCTTATCGTAGTAAATATTACCGAGGTGCCTTTGACCCCGCCCTAAAATCTCCCCAATTTGGCAAGCACAGAGAATATGGCAAGGGTTGGAAGACAATGACAAAAGTGCCAGGAGAATTAGTAAGTTATATCTGTGAAAAATGCATAGGAAAAGAGGAGATTATCACATACTTATACAAAAGACAGAAGCTACCATTGTTATATCCTTACCAAATATTTACAGATCCCTGAAGAACAGAGATTGGCCGAAAAAATTCTCTGAGGTATAAAAACACAACCTTAATTCATCTGTTGCTTCATTGAAAATCCTTCCCAGAGCAGGTGATAACATCTCTTTTTGGACATACACACCTGATTTATTCTTTAGCGAAGGTTTGTAATATGCTAAATCTTGGATGTCCCAGAAACTGAATGATGAGCCACTGCGCATGGTTCAAGACAAAATGGAGAGGATGGTGGTAGGGACAGGGGTTGAAAAGTATTAAAATGGCATGGTTGGAACCCTGAAGTGAATAGGTACTGAAGGACACTTTTCCAAAGAGACACAAAGATTAAAGAATAGAGGTTATCACATTGTTGTTTCTGTTGCTGGTGAAGGAAAATATGAACAACTGGGCTTTGTATAGGCCAGTGCACTGGGAAAACTTATCATGGTCCCTGTAATAGTCACTAGGTCCAAAGAGCCTGTCAGGATGCAGACAATGGTTAGCAAGAATGGTGCAGAAGTTGGTAATGCTTGTTCTTGTTCTGCCAGGAAAGAGGCCCATTAGCAGTAAGTAAGGTTATGATGTGACACATAGGTAATATGGCGAACTATGCTGACAGCCAGAGAGCCCAATAAAGAATTACAGAACCTCTGAGTCACTACTGGCTTGTTGGTAATATTACAGGGGAGCACTGTTGATGCCAGATCATATGCTGCTGTGCTGGGAAGGGGCTTGCAGCTCTTTCACATGATTAAATAGTATCATCCTAGCCGTATAGCAGTCACTGACTGTATAACTTCATATTGGGGGCTTACTCATTTCAGAAAAGGTCTGTCTAGCTGTGCTTAGAGTCACTATTTTTCACCTTTCATTCCAGAACTTCAAAAGCTTTTTTAGAAACACGCTTTCCTGTTTTTTTTTCCCTAGCACTGGGGATTGAATCTAATGCTTTCACATAGAGCTACCGCACCAGTCTCCCTCCCCTTTTGAAATTTTGAGACAGAGTCTTGAGATGTCACTTGCACATGCCTCCCAGAGCTATTCTTAAGTAATAGATGATTGGGCAAAATCTCTATTTCTAAACTCCATGGCACAATTCTGCCCGCCACTAAGAAAACAACTCAAGAGTCAGAATGCACCAGTGTTATGTATTAAACGCTTCATCCAAAATTACCTGAGGTGGAGGGAAACCAACATGTCTCTTCTTGGGTGCTCTGTAGGCAGTGCTGACCCAAACAATATTGTGAGTCTCCCTGAAATTCCTTCAGTCTCAGCTAAAATAATCAATCACCAGCTAAGGACCTACCTGGTCCTGTCCACCACAGTGGCAGAGAGCATGTAAGACAGCTCACCCACACAGCATGGTGATGAA
Organism: Hystrix cristata; assembly: GCA_004026905.1. Classification (NCBI taxonomy): domain Eukaryota; kingdom Metazoa; phylum Chordata; class Mammalia; order Rodentia; family Hystricidae; genus Hystrix; species Hystrix cristata. Next base: position 42,187 of record PVJO010005082.1, on the reverse strand, counting down.
GAGATGGGAAGTATGGGACAAATTCTACTCCAGTTTGACATTTTAATAAAGTCTGTGTTTTCCTTTGTTTTGATAGCAGTGTATTGGCCTTCTGGATTATGTTTTGCATGTGCGAGTACTTCAGTAAAATAATTTACATCTCTTAAGTGCACATCAACAACTAATGAAGTAAGGCTTTGCCCCAGAAGGCTGGACACAGAGTAAAGAGAATGTGTTTTTAAATGCATATTTACAAACCTTGAATTGGAAGATGTGCAGGGTTTTTTTGTATAACTTGAATAAGAGAAAACTAAATGCTGTGTAACTCTGGATGATATTAAAACAACATAGAGTCACTGTCCCAGCGGTCAGTCACCAGGTGGCCCCAGGCCGGGTCTGTACAGAGGACACTTCCTCGTGAACAGTAGTCACTATTTAGTAAGATGAATCTGGTACCCCTTTGAAAGTAAATTACAGCTTATTGATTTTAATATTAAATGAGACCAACAGGAGGACACTACTGAAGTTAAATTATGTTTACTGTATCTAAAATCTAGAATGCTTTAATCTGGGATACTTATATTAAGAAATAAAAAATTCTATTGAGTCAGTTAAAGTGAAATATTTTTCCACTTTATTTTTAAGTGTATTTCTTGGAGTCTATTTTTTTTTTGTTTTGGAATGAGCTTACAATTCTTGATTTCTTTTTCTCCCAATTAGCATGAGTTTTGACACCAATTTGCATTAGAGCAAATATAATTTAACTCAATGAGACTATTTACCTCTCCCCTATTAAAATTTAACTGTACAATGAGAAACAACTGCTAATTAAAGCTTAATTGTTACCTACTGTGCACTTTTCACTTACTTAAATAAGTGGCTTCTAGTAGAACAACTAGCTTAACTATACTCAGTGGAGATTGTACGGTCACCACTATATGAGTCAGGTCTATGGTCCTGCAGACCAATATAGAATTTGAATGTGTGCTCCAATAAAAAATTGTTAATTAGAACAGTGAAAATTGAATCCATGACAACAATATCCAAAACTGTGATATCAAATTCAGTCAATTTGATAGGGCCCGGCTCCAGTTAGGAAAGGTAGCTTTTGGGTGTAGCACTCTGACCTCTGATCCAGTTCAACCCATCTTTTGGGGGCCTTCACAGGACCTTACAGTTGTCCCAAATCAGCTTGTTTGTAGCGCACCATAGCTCCATCTTCCCAGGAGGGACCACACCCCACCCCTACTCCTCTCATCCCATCTCAGATGTCTCGGGTTGGGTTCATGAGTTCAGCCTGGAGGAACCGAACGACCTCACTTCCCACTCGCCATAGCTGCAGCACTCGGGGAAGCACGGAATGGGCCAACCTGTGGGGCCTGGCACAATCCACAGGGTCGCTGAAGGTTTGACTACTTTTTATTTAACTGGGGGAAGGATCTTTATAATAAAAATTGGGGCAGGAAAGGGACAAATGTGTTTTTAGCATAACCAAGCCAAGATTATTATATGACAAGGTCTATGATTGAAGTCATTTTACTATGAGCAAGTCATGTACATAGTGTAGGAGCAGTCTACAAAAGGAGGTGAAATGTCTCAGCACAAGGGAGGCTGATTGTGTGCTTCTGGGGACCAGGACGGAGTCAGAGTGGAAATGACTCCCAATCTCTGCACACTCGCCTTCAGCCCATCATTAAGACAGCTGAGAACAGCTTTCTTCTCTGCTGCTTACACAGCCAGGAGACAGAGGAGAAGGGCTTTGCTATATGGTATTACCATGTGTGTGTGTGTTTTAAGCCTTGGTTTTTCCACCCATAAAATGTAGATTATTTCTAATATGAATCTTAGAGAACAGCTGTAAGGACAAAATGAGATAATTCACATGAAATACTTGACACAAAACAAGACATACACCCTGATACACAAACCCTCTCAAAAGTAACTACTACTATTACAGTCAATGAAGATACCTGAAGATGTTGTATATAGACATTGGACATCACATATAGAATATATAGTGTGCTGTGGGGGATAAAGTATAACATATGGTTTCCTATCTCAATTTACCTTCAAGGGTCAGAGGTAAAGGAGTTTATAACTCAAAGGAAGAAATTTGCAACCTTGAATTTACAATTCATTCCTCAAAGGTAAAAAGTCCCTCAAAATTGGGAACAGTAGACTGGAAAGGGTATAAACTGTTTTCAAAAAAGGAAATAAACAGGAAAGCATCTTGCCATCTCTCCCCTAAGAAAGAGTAAAGAGACATAAAGACAATTCCACAAATAAATTGGTTAAATTTCCCTTATAATCTTCCTAGTTTAAAACCTGAAAAAGCATATTCAAAATGGTACATTGGAAGTGGAAAGTGGGTGTCTGGCAAGCTGTGACCAGCATGCTCATATACCAGACTGTCCAGCGGGGTGGACACAGACCAGTTTCCAGGACTTTGCTTCCTCCAAAAAGTAGCTAAGCACCCTCCCTGTGGTGAAGAAACGCAATGGATTAGTGCTGTACTAGTTCCAAGATAAACTCATTTAAGTGTTAGAATGAAAATAAAAGGTTTAACTAATTTTCCTCAGTGGAATTTTAAAACATGAGCACGGCATGTGTGCGTGTGTGTGTGCGCGCACACACACACACACACAGAGCTACATAATGGTTGGCTACTCCAAAGAGGATGGTGCCAAACCTCAAGTATTAGTATTTGCTGCAATTCAAGGCACTGTGGGAGAAATATTCCGGGACTTACCTCATCATACCACTGAATACCTAAATGTTAACAATTCATATAATCTGACAAAATGGTCAGGTCAGAAACAAATCTTTTCCTCTAGCACCTTGGATTTAACATTTCCTCCATTCAGTTAATGTGACGACTCCTGAAAAACCATTTTACAAGTCTAAATCTCTCAGCTCAAGAAAACTGTCAGAAAACAGTTATCACAAAAAGAACCAGATTTGAAAATAGGCAAATTAAACCACTTTCCTGACACCAAAAACTGGAGAAGAGGCAGGCTCTAAATTACTTTAGAAACTTTTTCAAGAAAATGGGAATCAAAGTACCTGGAAAGCATCAGAAAAATACTGGTCTGGGAAAAATAACAGGAATTTTAACAATTTTTGCAACATTTTCCCCTAGAAAGAAAGGAGAAATAGTTTTTCTAAAACTCAGATAGTGTTCATTGAGCTGAAAGGTCTCTCAAATATAATAGCCCACAATGAATATTTGGAAGGTAAAAATTACACGTATATACAATTCCCAAAGATGTCTGCGCTGAAACAGTGTTTGGAGCTGCCCAGCCCACCCTTGTGTTTTTCTAATTATGATAGTGAAATTCAAAGAGATTAGGCTGGGAGTTTAGCTCAGTGGTTAGAGCACTTGCCTAGCAAGCACAAGGCCCTGAGTTCCATCCCCAGCACCAAAAAAAAAAAAAAAAGAGGTTAAATGGCATGGTCTTGGCCACATTTAGTCACATAGTAATCTGGTGGTTTTTCTTTCCCAATGGTAGAAGAAGCCGGTTCCTCTGTCAACACTACTTTCCATTAAGCCACATCAACTCAAAGTCTATAAATTATAAACGCATTTTTTTCATTGGCATTGTGCCTTTGTTTTATGGAGAAGAACAATGTATTTTTCAGTGATTTTCTCCTGAGACTCACGTTGTTAAAACTTTAATTTCTGAACTAATATACCATGTGCAAAATGTGTACTCCTCGTCCAGCAAAGTCCACCACGCAGCCACTAACAAGCAGCACCGGCGGGAGGTCTGCGGCAGTGTCAGAGCATCACCTCCCACGGGCCCTCCGCGGTGTTGGACGGCCATTGACTTAGACACAAAAAGCCCGGATGTTCAAGAGTGCTTGTGCTTTTTGTACTGCTCTTTTGTTTTCTAATTCGCACATCCCTGGAGTCAGAGTACATGGCATCATTTCTTCCATAAAAACAGTAATTAAAGCTTTTAAAAATATACGTATTAGCAGATCACACACTCCTATCAGTTTACCTTGTGAATATCATAAATACCAGGCACGCAGCAGATGGAAATGGCATAAACAGAAAAATTCTGCATTATTCATGAACTGCAGCTCACTTTTCCCTCGGCTCCCTCCTTCGAAGAAGCATGTGTTTGTGTTCATGCTCCTTGTTCCAAACCCAATCTTTAAGGCAGCATTACTTCTACTGAGGCGTCTTAACTCAAAGGACTATTAAATTATTAAAGTTGAATATACTGCACACTCAAGTTTTTCCTACGTCACACACTGGAGTGAAAGATGGATAACGTGAGGCAAACTCAAAATGGTATTTAGCCATTAGGAAAACTTCAGGAAGAGTATTTATCCAGAATGGGTCATATTTTCATCAGCTGTCTCCCCGTCCAACATGGTATTTCAGAGCACAAACACGACAAAAAGACACCACCAAAAATAACCACAGTGAGTGAAATCAGCCCATTGTATTGTGTCTACCCAAAATACAGTGAAATTTTCACTCTATTCTATAGAATCTTGCTTCTTGCAATTCAATGAATAGATGTTTTGCATTGGGCTTCTTGGGAAAGACTGTGAGATGGAAAGAGATAGGAACTCAGCTCCCCAGAATACACCTGTAAGAGCCAGGCAGTTTGGGTGGAGAGAGAAGCCAGCAGGCCCAACAGACTATGGAACCAACAGAAGCCTCAGATTCGCACTACAGGGAGTGCTGGAGCTGGGTGACACGTTCGCTTTGCCCCTGTTTGAAGCCAGGAGTTTGTACGTCTGCACCAGGGCACAATGGCTGCAGGCCCACAGGTCTAACCCTGAGGCAGGCAGCTCCCTGTGGCTGAGGACAATTCCTAACGAACAGACAGGTGCGAACCATCAGCGGCCCACACTCTCAGCTTCGCAGCATCCGGGATGATGCTTCTGATCTGAAGCAGGGGTCTAGGAAGCAGGGAACAGTCTCCCCCAGAAAGGAAAACTTTAGTTGTAGCAAGCCCTACCAAGTCAAATTTCAAGCCATCAAAATCTTGATTCAGACCTATTAAACCTATTAAACAAACCCTTTAAATTAAGGGTACCTAGCTAAAGGAAAGCAAGTATAAACTGACTAAAAGAGAGAAAAAAATATTGTTTAAAATTGGATATAATGAAGACAGGAAAAACAGATAAATCTTTATCAACTTATTTATATGAATAAATGTTGGCTGCATGTAAATCTATAAAAACAAAAATACCTATAATATTGGGGCCTTTCTCATGCTAGCAATAATATTCACCCTAGCTATACGAGCAAATTGAGTTTTTAATAGCTAATCCATAGCACCATGAGAGTCATTTAAAAACTTTAGTTTTATGTTGATTAAACATCAAAATCTAAAATTATATTGTTTTGATCAATGACCCACTGAAAACCCAATTCAAAAAACTATTTTTAAAGTTCTGTTTTTTTTTTTTAATTATAGAGAGATAGGAAAGTATGATCAGTATAAAGCTTTGGAATATAAATATATTACTTTAAATTCTATGAAGGCACTGAATAAAAATACGAGTTATAAAGAAAAAGATAAATTGGAAGTTTTCTACATGATAAACAAAAGACTGTCCTCATATTTACAAAACAGATAGTGGTGATTAGCAACGCCAAGAGAGATAGAACACTTATTGTAAAGCGGAAACACCTTTAAAAATTATACTTTGGAACAATGCACTGAAAAAGAGGATGTAAGTTTTAGGCTTAATTTTACAACACACAAGGGGAGAGACGGGGTTTTCAAATCTATTTTGGAGGTCAGCAGTATGAAAGCACAAAACGTTTCAAAAGCACCTATTTTAAAGTCCCTCTTTATCTGAGCCTCTCCAATAGAAACTCCGTGCTTCAAGCCTAAAGCTAGTGCTTACCTGGCATCTTAGAACCATCAACAAAAATGTGCTTAATTAAATGTCAAGGAAGCAGTTGAAGAATCCTACTCAGCACAGTCAAGGGATAAAACCTGATCACATTAAAACAACCAAGGAAAGAGACTGTCGGCAAAATAGGGTTTGAGAATGCAGAGAAAAATCCAACTAGTCAAAATCAAGAAGGGCAAAATAGTGCATTATGTTGACTCAAAACAATCACAGTCTTTTGAATTTTGGCCTGTGCATAATTCTGGATTTTATTGCAACCAAACACTCTGCCTCAGGAAGAGGGCAACTGCTGAGAAGTCGAGAGTCCAGTTTTTGAGCCTGTACCATTGCAGCTACCTTTGGGTAATTTTCTTATGATCCTTCCTCTTTGTATTATCCTCTCTCTGTCTCTTTCTCTGTCTTTTTCTTTCCCCTTCTTTAGAAAAGAAAAAAGAAAAAAGAAGAAATGGATAGTTGCAATGCAAAAATGAGCAACAGAAACATCCCTCATCTTGAGAAACGGATAACGAAAATAATTTCAGAGGAGAAAAGTGTTGATTAACAGACTCCAAAAGTCTACTTGATCTCTAGTTCTACTTTTATTCTTCAAATGAAACAAAAGTAAATTCAGGCCTCATGTCCCTGTGTGATTCACTCCCAGCCTTATCTAAGAAAGCATTTTAAAGAATGCCTCCTTTCACTGGAAACCTACTTATCCCCCCAATGCTGATCAGAACTATGTCCACGAGACTCCTTTATTATTATTTTTCAAGATTATTTTTGCATCTGCTATTTTAGCTTGAAGCTAGTCTGATTTTTGGTTTAAATTCTTCCCCCAAAAATTTAAAATTGGAATTAGTGAGGAAACAAAGAATCCAGGCAAATCATCCCGCTTGGTACCTCTTTGCCACTTGGATATAATGAACATGCCTACGGTACTTGCGTGCCAGGAACCTGGAAGACCCAGAGGAAGGGTGAGCTACATCTCAAATTTAACTTAAATTTTAATTTTTTTCAATATTTTACAACAAACTGTGATTGTTCTTTTAAACTCTATTTCAAAAACACCTCAAAAATCACAATACTACCTACAACTTTATTCACACTCCAGAATAATTTGCCCAACAGAGCTGAGGAGATGGGAGCCAAGTCTCACCAGCTAGAAGTTTGAGACTTACTTTGCTTATTAATGTTTTCTAATATGCACATAGTTTTGCCTGATTTTTCCTATTTCAATTCTAATTTCCTGTTCTAAGTCAAGCTCTCTGATTTTTGCTTGAATACCTCCGCACAAGACAGGAGTGCCCGATGCCAACTCTCTGACAGCCCACATTGCACCTTCCAAGAGGGTCGCCCTGTGGCCCCACCACACTCTTCTTCCTCGCACGCTCAGGCCTCCTCCAAAACTTCTTCTTCCTTTGTTTCATATCATGTTTTTCTTACAACACTAATATCAGTCAACCTGTTTTCCACACCATAAGCAAACAGGGAGAGAGCACCGCATCAATTTGTAGAGCACAGTAAAGTCTCAAATATAACAGTGACAAAAACTTACCGAGGGGATCTCACCAAGTGGGATCTCCGAGATCTCCAAGGGCACCTGGTGGCACCGTCCAGCTGATATTTCCACATCTGCCTGTCCCTGCCTCCCCCCTTAAACTGTGGAAGTGAGGGGCAGACCTTTCTTCTCCTCCTTGTCTTTACTACATGAGAGCTGTAAGTCACTACTCGGGACCCAGCTTTGAAAACATGAATTGAATGAAGAAAACAGAGAATTGTGGTTCTGTCATTAGCATCACATTAACAAGAACTAATTACAAGATTAACAATTAGAGAAGAAAATACCTATGTTCCTTTTCAAAATGAGATACCCTGACAAATACAAGTATCTGTACACAGAGCAAGTTAGTTGCAGCAAGATGGTACCAGCACTGCCAAGCAAGGTTTGCAAAAAGCTTCACTCTGGTAAGAGTCTTTATTGTAACCAGACTCTGCTGTGCCTAAATCCAAATAAAGTCTGAAACTCCACTTTCCCCAACAGTGTGAAACACTCTTAGTTTTCAATGAAAGGGACAGAAAGGTAAGCTGAGTGCTACCAGCTGTCAGCTTTTTTTTTTAACATATTGTTGCAACTGCCACTTTTGAAATTATTCAACGCTTTGAAAGAAACAGCGACAAAGATGGAGATTTCCTAGGAAATGGCTCTAAAGCAGCCTGCTAGGTGGGCGATTCCTGCGTGCAGCCAGCGTACCCCAGCCTGCTTTGCAATTTAAGGATCAGGATACATTCAATGAAGTGAACTGCCTGGGGAATTCTACCATTACCTCTTACAAACAGCATAAATATTAACAGTGCTTCACTTCTCCTCCATGAAAGAGTACTCTGTGTTAATACAGTAATGCACACTGGGAAAAATACAAATAAACTTAGGATCTTGTACTTAGAAAATAACATCATTCCTCCTGGAATATTCTTTACACTTGTGAGTCTCAAAGCACTCTGCATTTCCCAGCTATTGGTAAGACTGTGGATAGATCAAAAAATCATATAAAATGTAGGTGCAAGAAATGTCACAGAGCATGTACATCAAGTGATTTTTGAGAATGGCTAATAGATTCATCAAGTGACTGTAGAGTTAAGAATATGTTGGAACATCTGCCAATGATTCGAGACCCAAAGGAGAAGTGCTCTGGAAACCTTGCAATATTGTACTTATTTAGATAATTATTGTTGTTGTCATTGTTAATGAGAACATCAATAAATCAGAGGACTGGCACTGATGGGTGAGAGGAATTAGACGGAACAATTTAAATGGAATCATCCTCAATTGTCCTTCCCCAACCGACCACCCCAACAGTGTTGGTCTCAAGCAGTCACCAAAGCAACTTGGAGGGGACTCTGCGCACCAGGCGCCAACAGCCTCTGTGGGTTGCTAAGCCTCTAGATTGCACTGTTGAAGAACAGCCTGTAATCTTACACACCATCTTTAGTTAGGAAGCTTTTCAGTGTGTGGTGCCAATATGCATCATCCAGAATGCCCTAGCCCAGGAAAGGAAGAAGACGGATGGTGTCTTTTGCCTAAGAAAGCCTCCGGGAGAGTCCAGCTCATCACTCAGGATGCGCATCCCACAAATGAGACCACTCTCCAGAAGTGACCACCAGCCTCGGACCCAGCATCAACCACCAGCGAAGTACCGTCCACCTCTCCTGGGCTCCTCCTCCAAACACCACTTCTGGCATTTGAGCTGGTTACGCCTGGCGAGATTAATGCATCACTGTTTATTGTCCTTGGGGGCGAGCCTTTCACTCTCTGCATTTGATCATTAATTCTTTTTCTTTGCTGTGAATTCCTTACAACCACATGATGAAATGCTGTCCTTATAAAAAGTTCAGTTTAGCTTGAAACAATGATGGAGAGTAGTTTTGTTTCTTCCTTTTATTTTTATTTGAGGATCTAACACAGTATTTAAGATCCAGAAGCTTCCAGCATACATAAATAAACAAACAAACAAACTAGCTTTTTGTTCCTGGGAATAAATCATTGGGTATCCCAGAAACAGACCCACAGGTTTCTCTGAAACTGTGAGAGAAATTGGTCATTGCACAATAAGCATGACCAGAAAAGGCCTGGATCTTTGGGGTACGTCTTGTACTCCATGTAACTACTTTGACAATAATGATACACAGAGTAATAACTACTGTTTTTCTCTTCTCATTTGGTTCTGAAACTTTGTTTTATTTTTTCATAAAATAAAAAAATGCCCATTAAGTTCATTACATTCATGCTTTAGAGTCATAGTCACCAGGATGCCATTTAGTTCTAACCCTCATCACTCTACAGAAGCCAGGCAACCATCTGGAATGGTCTCTTCCCACTAAGCTGTTATTAAATTCATTATTTGCAATTTAAATTTCTAGATCAAGGGTCTCAACTGGGAGAGCCTTCGCCCATCTCCCCCAGAGAATATTTAGCTGCTGCTGGAGACGTTTTTGTTTGTCCTAACTTGGATGCTTGGATACTGTTATCTGTAATAGCCAAAAAAGCACAGAACATCCCCCCAGACAAAGAATTATCCAGCACCAAACGGCAGTGGTGTTAAAGTCGAGAGAACTCATTGAGGATGCTCTCTCATGCCTGACTTGTTCGTATTTGGCATGGAAAGAGCATTTTACTCAACAGCCTGAAGCCTCCCCATCAATCCTGAAAGAACAACTCACCTGGGAACAAAGCTGTGGGTAACAGTCTTTTTGGTGGCACTTGAATGTCACCACCCACATTCTGTGAAGGAGAGGCATATCATTCTTCATCCTTCTAGGAAAATTAAGTTTAAAATTTCACAATTTACCACTTTTTGGTTCATATGCAAATTATAATGCACTAAAAAATGAGAGACACCGACAGGTTAATTGTTCTTACTCCTCCGTCCAGCTGTAGAAAACTGTCCCCAAAGGGTCCCAGAGGAGGAGAACTCTGGGTCTGCCTGTTCCCAGCCTCGGGATGCATCCGTCCCCCTACCCCGAGCTCTGAGTTAGAATGACTGATAACACATGTACATAAAGTTCACTGACATTTTAAAAATAGTCTTTTAAGTAGAAGCTGGCACTGATTTTTGCTTCTTTATTTTTACTCTGTACTTTTTAAAAATGAAATATAAATGTGACATATGTTTCAGGCAAATTGGTTCCAAACTCAGAAAAGGTAAAAAGAGCTCTCCTAGACAGCCAGAGCTCCCAAATAAAAAATCACGTCTAGTTTTCATGCCTATATCAAGCCTTTGCAATTAAGCAACATCTGGTCCCAACCTCTGGATCAAAGCAGCATGCATTCTTCTCAGCTCTGACCCCTTCCCCACGGCTGGCAAAGGGTTTGCCATCTATGTTAGTCAGTTTCCTGTCACTGGGACAAAATACCCAACAGCCACAATTTGAAGGAGGAGGGAGTTAGAGTCTTGGCTCACAGTTTCAGGGAGTACGATCCATGGTTGCCCAGCTTCAAGACAGAAACCACATGGTGGGAGGGCATGACAGAGGAAATCTGTTCATGTCATTGCAAGCAGGAAGCAGAAAGAGAAAGATACAGCTAGGAACAAGAATACACCCTCCCAAGTCATGGTTGCACGGACCTACTGCTTCCAAGCAGGCCCCACCTCCAAATGTCAGGCTTTGACAGGACATTTTAGGTCTAAATCATAACATCATCTATCTATGCCACTGTGTTAGCAGACTTAGGCTATTGATTCTGATTGAAACACACTGATTCTCACACTAGAAAAACAATGCAGTATTTAAACATGTGTGTCCAATTTATTTCACTTAAGGGAATGGTCTCAAGACGCATTCACTTACCTAGAAATGTCTCAAGCTTATCCTTCTTTATGGCAGAGTAGTACTCCACTATATAGAAAAAATACCACATCTTCTTTATCTATTCATCAGCTGATGGGCATCTGGACTGTTTCCAAGATTTAGCTATTACAAACTGTGCCACTATAAACATGGGTGTGCATCTATCACTATGGTATGATGCTTTTAATTCTTTTGGGAAGATACCAAGAAGGGGAATAGAGGCGGTCAAATGGAAACTCTAGTCTGAAATTTCTGAGGAACTGTCACACTGATTTCCATAGTGGCTGCACCAGTCTACACTCCCACCAACAGTGGAGAAGGGTTCCTTTCTCTCCACAGCCCCTCCAGCATTTGTTATTGGCTGATATATTGATAATAGCCATTGGTTCTGGAGTGAAATGGAATCTGTGTTGTTTTAATTTGCATTTCTTGAATAACAAAACAGAAGGTGTAAATAAGGACCAAAATATATAGTATATAAATGGGGAAAGGGAAGAAATTGTTCAAGTGAGAAGGGGAACAAGGGAGAGGGAAAGGAAGGGAGGAAAAGAAAAAGAAGATAAATGGAAGGAAAAAATAGAAACAAAGCTTTTATAAATGAGGGGAAGAGAAGTTGAAGAGAGAGGAAAGGAATGGGGAATAATAAATAAAACTTTTAAAAAAAGAACACATTAAATCCTTCTTGAGATGGCAGGCTTTTAAAAAGTAGACTGTGAGATGTTGAATCATCTCAGACTCTGCTTTTCTTCAGGAATATAGACCATAGACAGCCAAAGGTGGTTAATAACTCACATCTCGGCAGGAAGGGGATTGGGACACTCTGTGTGTTATTTTAGGCACATGTCTCCTTTCCTCAAAGCACTATTCTCGCTAACTGTTGAGTCTGAGTTGACACGGTAAATTTCAAGTGCCTGGAGCAGATGGAGTGGGAGAAAGAATAGTCAGGGGTGGAGGTCCTGACAGACCCAAAAATGTGATCTGAAGCCACAAGAGGAGTAGGAGAATATTTACAGAAATGAGCCAAGACACTAAATGGAGCATAACGTTAAATGGTGGGAGGAAGAGGAAACAAAGCCTATATAAGCCTGGCAAGAGAAGAAAGGCAGTTTCACATTGCTTGGGGACACACAGTCCTCTCAGGTGCTTGGTTAGTCAACCCATTCAGAACCCAAGTCCACAACTGCCTCATCCAGGTTCAGAATAGCTCTCATAGAAACCAGGATGGATTTCAGGAAAGCCACGCCATTACACCTGGCTTAACCAACAACCAACCTCATAAGACTCTCTTAAATCCCCTCAAACTCCATTCCCTCATCGGTAAAGTGGGGGAAATCACGTATTCATAATGGGTTGAGGCAGTATATGTAGAGAATTGGGCGCAGCAGCAAACATTCTGGGAAAGGTGTTATCATCACATCACATGGTGTTCTAAGTGTAAGAGAAAAAGTGTTCTAGTAAAAGCAAAATTGAGTCATGAACATCCTTAATACAATAGCAATTTAAAATTTCATGAGCTAACCACTAATTCCCAGAGGAGAAAACTTGTTCTCTGAAGAATGCTTTAGAACATTACAGTTATAAGATGCTTTGGGAGGGGGAAAAACCCACACACAGAGTTTTATTGCACTCTCCTCCCAAGCAGAAAAGGTGAGCTCAGAGCTTTCACAGTAGGAAGAGCTTGGGGTGTAGCTCATGATATAGCAATTTCATAGCATGAACAAGACCCTGGGTTCCATCCTTAGCACCTCAGGGGGAAAAAAAGACAATAAACCTTCACAGTAAAATATTTCTGTTTTAAAGGAAACTTGTGAGCCCATCCTCAGCAATACAAACACTGCATAGTGAATACCTTACTTTATTATTAGCCAAAACATGACTTTGTATGATCATTTATATGAATACTGCTAAAGTGAAATGAATAGACATTTCAGCAGTCAAGAAATCACTCTTCATTCTATTAATGAAGATCAAAGACAAGCCTGCTCTGTGTTTTTAAATTAGTATTTAAATTCCCAGGATGGTGGCACACATGAAAATCAGGGAAAGAAGGTGTTGACTCTGAAAAAGAAAGGCAACTCATAAATGTGTCAAAAATCACCCTCCTCTTACATGACTGCACAGGCAAAGCAACAAGCAACCAGCCTGGACACCTGGCTGTAGGCCTTGCTGGGCCCCCACTAGTGCTGCAGGTGGGAGGAGTAGAGAACCAAACTGCCCATTTAGCTACGGAAGCCAGAAGACCAAGGGAGGTTTCGGAGCTCACCAGCCCAACACAATCACAGTCGGAAAGAGGAAGCCAACCTTGAACAGTAAAATATAAGATCTGAAAATCAGCACTTCAAATGGTTGAGCAGATTTCCCTAAGAAGAAAATTCTGACCCTGTTTTGAGAGACCTCTTTCTAGTATTCATGTGTTCAATTTTTTAGGAGCACAATCTGATTTGGGGCCCTCATCAACTCTGCTTCGCTCAACTCTGCAAATGCAGTATTGATTCCTAGAGGAAATCAATCTCAGTTTAAAGCAAGATCTTCCATCAAATCCCCACTTCTCTGCTCAAAACCATAGCTCTACTTGAATAAAAATCACTGATCATGGAGCAGAATTCCTCTCTGCCTGATCTGTATTGCAGAGCTCTGACCATGTCTGCATGGCCCTTGACCTAAGAGGCCAGGGACCCGCCATGCCCACCCCTTACCTGCAGCACATGGAGACCACATTTGGATGTGTGAAATTACAGTTGGAGGTTAAAGAACAATTTTTAGTTTGTAAATTGTGACTGCAATACATAGCAGTCCTACTTGAATTTTAGATAGCTCAGACTGTTCTGGGCAATGCAATAAAGTATAAAAGGAAGAAAATATATGATGGGATGATCCAAAAACACAGTGAATACCTATATTTTTAAAAATTATTATGGTTAAAAGAAAAACACATTCCATTAACCCTTCTCAGAATAGTCCTCCTTACGTTGAACATACTTTTCCCATCTTGCCAATTTTTGAAGCAGTTCTGAAAGCCTTCTACTGTGTTTTTGGCTGCACTGTTGTGGCTGCCTCAATGCTCTGAATTGATTCAAAACGTTTCCTTTTCATGGTCGTTTTGACTTTAGGGAAGAGCCAAAAGTCACATAGTGCCAGATCCAGTGAGGAGAGTAGATGAAGATACGCCATCATAAGCCTGCTTTCTGTTGGATGGAAGTGGCCAGCCACAGTCACAGTATTTTTTATCACATCTAGTAAAGACACTCAGGAAAAAGGACTTCCAGAAGTGCTTTAGAAAGTGGCAAGAATGAGAGGACAAGTGCATTCAAAGTGGGGAATATTTTGAAGGATATTAATGGCCATGTGACCTTTGCTGTATAATTTTTATATAAACATTCACTGTATGTTTTAATCGCATCTGGTTTTAAGATGAAAATCCAATCATTTGGAGTTTATGCTCATTATTAAAGGAGCAGCACACTAAGCTAGAGTACCATGACTTTTGCCCTTTCTCTGCTTCTTCTTGCCTGTATCTACTGCACCCCACTCAATGCTACCACTTGGGTATGTTTTCATCTGTGGTACACCCTCATGCTTGCTCAGAAAATGCATTGTCATATCCACACACCGAGAAGTAAGTATAGGAATATGCAGAAACATAAACATATAGATTTCTTCTTTTTATTATACAAATCTGAAATCATAAACCACCCTTTTTACTTAAGAGAAAATTCATGATTAACTCATTACTTTTCATGCTTGCATAATATTATGGCTTAGATAAAAAATGACCTCCAAAGTTACCCAGTTCTCAGCGGGTGATTAGATCACGGGCGCATGGGGGTGCTAGTGCTAAATGTGATGTTAGGAGGTGGGGCCTGGTCAGGAGAATGGGTCACTGGGTGTGTGACCTGGAAGGGTGCATCTTCCTCTCTGGCTTCTCCCTTGCAGCTCCGCTTCCTGGCTGCCTCAACATAAGCAGCGGCCCTCCTCCCAGGCCCTTCTGTTCAGCCACTTCTGCCTTGGAGCCACTGAACTATGATGGCAACCTCTAAAGATGAAACCAAAATAAACTTCTTTAAGTTGTGGGTGTTGAGTATTTTATCCCAGTGGTGAGGAACGTGGCCAAGACACACAATATTCCAAAGACGCTTCTTTATCAACATTCTCCCAGGCTTCAAAGCAGCTGTACTGGTGAGCTAAAGGACAATTTCTCTCTGTTGTTCCTCTCCCATCTACCATCCATTACCAGTGTCTCAGGTGCTTCTCATTCCCTCTTACGTGGAGCTACACACCTCCCCATATCACTGAGGGCTGCCCCCTCCTTGCCGTGGTAACGCCAGAGACAACCAGAGGGATGCTCAAATTAGGACCTGATACCTATCATTATGGAAGGAATTCTTACCAGAAGACAAGCAGATTTGGTGATAAAATATTTTTCGCAGGTGGAAATTTTATGAAATGGACCACAGCTCACAATCACTCAGGGAAGTCAAAGCCATCAATAACAAAGAAAGACTATTAAATTGGGGGGTGGGGAATGTAGTTCTTCTAAGAGCACTGAGTAAAATAAACAAGCAAATTTGGTAAGATGTTGACTCCAAACCTTTTGAAAAGAGTTCAAAAGAAACGGCTGTCCTCAGGATGCTGAAAGTATACAGAGAGAGACAGCAGACACGTAAATAAATAAAAACCAGGCACACCCACTTCTACCTTTCCCAACATGCAGTTAAATGTTGATATGGATGCTGTCTCACAGATCGATTATGCATGGAAAATGTGGCCCCAAGTGCTCTGAATGAAAAGGCAATTAACAAAGAGTTGGGATGAAAAGTTCGGGCTGGTGGAATTCCAACTGCAAAAGTAGAATTATATTCTGATGAACATTTGTCAAAATTTTGCAATTGATTTATTTATTTCATATCACTGCTTACTTTCCTCACTTGGAGGTAGAATGCTTGTGGTTCTATTCACAATACTAACTAGAACACATTTGGCATCTAACAAATAAATAACACTTTATCAAAAACCACTGAACTTTGCAGATGCTTGCAGTTTTTATCATGACTGATGATGATTATCAGCCATCAGTAGTTTGCCTTTACCCTTAGCAGGGACACTTCTTGATACCTGAGACCCAACAACAGCATCCGTTGTCAGAGGTGCGACTGACGCGAACAGTGCATACTCATTTTTAAAACATTACTACAGTAAAGGAGTACTGTCATTAATTCCCCTCACAAGACTACCCCATGCTTCAAAAACACTTATCTCATCATTCTCGAAACTCTGCGAAGCATTTCTGCAAGTCCCGTTTGGTGAATCTGTTTAGTTGTGACTTTCAGGGTTATTTAATTTGGGGGAAGAGCCAGGAGTTGCGTGGTGCCAGATCCAACAGGTGAAGCGGATGAGGACACCCTGGAATGCTTTTATGAGCTGACTTTCCTTGGACAGCACCACACAGCAAAAATCACTGTAGTACTTCTATCACATCTCACAGAGACACGCACTGAAGAGGACCTCAGAACTGCTTCCGAAAGTGGCAAGAGTGAGGGATGAGTTTGTTCCAAGTAATGGGCTGTTATTTTGAGGGGGAATTAATGGCAAGGTATCTTTTATTGTCATAGTCTTTTTTTATTTAAGTGCTCACCATATATTTTGACCACACTCATGGATTTTTCAAACCCTCCCTACTTCATACGAAGAGTTATGGTTTAGAACTCAAAGGTCCTCCAAAAGTCTCAGGTGTTTAAGGTGGGAGTTCTGTAAGGTGACTGGCTCATGGGGGCACTATACCAACAGACTTCATATATTACTGTTCATAAGGAAATGCGCTATTAGAAAGTGGGGCTTGGTTGGAAGAGGTATGTTGCTGGAAGCTCGCACTGGGGTGGGGGTGGGGGTGGGGGTGGGGGTGGGTCTATCTCCTTCCCTAGCTCCTCCCTTCTCTCTCTGCTTCCCAGCTGCCATGAATGAGCAGCTTTCCTCCACCATGCTGCTTCTGCCAAGAAATCAGCTAACCATGAACTTAGGACCCCAAAATCATGAGCCAAATTAAAGCTCTCCTTTAAATTGTGGGTGTCAGATATTTTGTCCTAGAAATAGGACAGTGACTAATACAAACAGTGTTGCTGAATTATGAGGCTCACATTCTGAGTATAGAATACAGTAACGTGCCCGTTTGCATACAATATTTGCCAGTTCTTTAATTGCTGTTCCCAGCTGCTTCTGGCTTCTTCTAAGTCTCTGTTTACATTGTTATTACATCACTTACACTGTGTTATACTTAATCTTACACGTGCTGTTTCCTCTAATTAGATTGCTAGACCTTCTGTCAGGGTTCATTTTATACTCAGAGTTGGATTTTACAGCACTAGAGAAACTGTGGCCCATAGTTTGCCATCCCCAGCTTTAACTCCCTCTTGGGAAGGTAGCAGTTCCTATACCTCCTATGGTGTGGAGAGCAGCAGCCCTCATTGTTAGAGAAGCCTCTTTTGAGCTGAAGTCTTTCTTTTTGTACCTTCTGTCCACTACGTAGCTCTGACTCTGTGTTAAGAGGCTGAACAGCTTGCTATACTAATTTCAGAGGATGCTCTTTCAAGATTCAGGTCAGCCGTCCTTTCTCATCTAGGACAATTCTGCCCCCGATTAGCATCCCATTTCCTTGAGGAGTCTTGCTGGTCATCCTGGTCATTCTCCACGCCATCTACTCTCACCACGCCCTTCTACCAACAAAGCCAGATATGGACGCCACCTCTCAAGCATCTGTCCAGCCCCAGGGACTGATTTCCTAACAAAATCCAGGTCTCATCCTCTGTGACTGCAGTCCAAGCCCCACTTCGGGGAAAATGAAAGAAACATATTGAAACCATGTTTCAGTGGGTCATTCAGAAATGAGCTTCTGATAGAATTCTTTCATCATCTATCTGGATGCTATCTGGGTCAATTAAACTGACCCGAAATGTGCTAGCTTTCACTTGGCTTAAAACCTCATTTTCTATATTTCCAAATATAGGTTTCAAATTATCTAGAGAAAAACCACCCTAAAAAAAAATGCAAAAGCCACAAATTCACACCTTCACCAAAGTTCAATAAGGATGAGTGTAAGGTTGTACTCTAGACCACTTTGCTAAAAGATGAGGCCAGAGACCCAGTGGGAACAACACCAGAGACAGGTGTTGGTCTGGAGCCAGAGGGCCAGGTGTGGAAAGTGGAGGCTTGTCAGTCCAAAGGGATCAAAATTGTCTACTGCAGATTTTACACCTTCCAAATTAATTCTGTTTCCAGTGTTGTACCTGGTATCACAGCAAATACTTCTGCAGGGAACTTTATTAGGCCCCCTCTTATCTAAATTTGAAATGATAGTTTTACTCTGCTTTACATGTCCCCACGATGACAGTCATATCTTGTGGTGTACAATTCTCAGAAAAATTTTACCTTACATTTTTAAACACTGAAAAGTCATCTTGGACTCACTCCATCTCTTCATTCTACTGTCATAATCCACATGTATCCCATCTATTTGAATCTCTAGGCGTATCGAGCCTAAATTTTGTTTCTATAGTTCACCAAACCTAGCTTATAAATACTTCTCCTTTAGAATATATCATTTTTAAAATATGCTTGATATTTCATGGTTTTACAAGTGACAGAAAGACACAATAATAACGAGGACTCAGATTTTTCTACGTATCACTGAGGATGATGTAGAAAAGTCTATACCTTGGAAGGGAAATTTTTTTAAATGACCTGGCTTTTCTTTTCGTATGTAAACCTATTAAAACTAATAATATCATTTGATTGAAAAAGTCGTGAAAATTATCTTCATTTTATAATGTTTCCCTAATATTATTAATGGAAAGAATTTTGAATATAGAAAATATACCTCAAAAAATGTTCTCAAAAAAAAAAAAGAAAGAAGCAGCAAGATATATCATGTACTGGTACAAATTCCCTGTAATGAATGTTATCAATATGTATATCTAAAATGTACCATTAAAATAAAATTTTTTTAAAATGTTCTCATGCATTTTAGCTTTGCAACAGCCGTTGGATTAAAAAATACCCTCTCCCATATAATTTTGGCAAGTCCTAAACTGCACGTAAAGAAATTCTATATTAAATCAGTTTTCTGGTGGTATCCCTATAGGAGAGTTCTTTTCATAAATAATAAATTATTTAACTGCACTGTGTTCAGGGTTATCAGGGTGTATACTCTTTAATGTACCATAATATGATGCATTCAAATACTGCTCTGTTGAATTAATAGATCCCATTTATCATTTCCACAGATCGTCCTAGGACAAAGACAAGACAACTTTTAGAGTCCTTTCCAAGTGAAACTTGAAAATATTTATTTTGAGAAGCACCAAGGACTGCTAAAGACAATATTTCAAGTTAGAAAATTGTGTTATGTATACAAAATGGATTTTCAACTATTAGATAAGCTGCTTTAAGTATCCTCCTGTCTCTGTCTAAGCAAACTGTATTATGTAACATATTTCCATCAGATTTCCATCAGGACATGACACAATTATCTAACCATTAGCTATAACTTTGTCCCATGGACTAAATACCTTAACAATCTTAGAAAGATGACTTGCAGAGAAAACATTTTAGCTTAATTTTTAACATATTCTCCATAGCTCATCGACTATTGTTACGCTAATTCAGGGAGTTCTGTGGCTGCAATTACTAATAATTGATCATTTTTAGCATCTATACTGTTTCCCATTGCCCCTGTATCCATAAAGAAAAGGAAAACCTTAACAACTGTTGTCTAAATTTGTGCACAAGAGCAGCAACTTGGTCCTTCATGCTGGATCGTAAGTACTTTACTTTCTAATTAATGCTGTTTCTTCACAGAAATGTTCCGAGTATCCTCTGGATTCCAAGCCTGACTCAGAACCAGCTCCCAGCAGTAGAACTTCCTCTTCTTTCCCTGAGGAGAAGCCCTTCTGGGGTACAAGCTCCAGCTCCCCTCCCCAGCACCACACACTTCCCAACACCTCAATCTGTGTACCCTCTTGCTCCTCCCCAGCACCACACACTTCCCAACACCTCAACCTGTGTACCCTCTTGCTCCTCCCCAGCACCACACACTTCCCAACACCTCAATCTGTGTACCCTCTTGCTCGGGGGAAGGCCTCTTCCTCCTGGAAGAAGGCTGTATCTTCCAAGGTGTGGAGAAGTCTTCACTGATTGATGTTCCTCTCTCAGCCCTTGCACCCTCCCTATTCACCAGCTCCTCCCTCAGCCCTTAGACACTAAAGAATCTTCTTTGGGTCCTGCCTTCCCTTCAGACTCCCCCAACCAAGCACACCCACATTTACTTCTTAAGTGTTACATCTCCAAGTCCAGTAACAATTACCTCCATTTTTAACTATGTGCTCATTCAGGTCTAGACCAGACATAGGGGCACACTGGACGTGTTAATTACTTCACACCCCTTCAAACCAGTATTTTATTTTCCTGTATTTTATGATGCTCCAGAGAAAACAATGTTCTATGCATGCAAAACGCATGCCTCTCCATCAGCCCATAATAAGAGATTTACTTCACACATTCAGCCTATGCTACAATTAACTGATATAGAATATTCATTTTGCTTCTTTTCTATCATCTAACCAGTTATGTCTTCCTGAGGACACATTTGGGGTAGAGAAAAATTGGGGATTAAAAAAAAAGATGCAAAAATGTTTATAAAAAATGTTTTGATTCTCAGGTCAGCAAACATGCCTTCTCTTTGGTATTCCCTTGCTATTTTATAAGCCAGATGACTTCTTGGATGCATGTTAAAGAAATGAACACCTAGAAGATAAAGTAATTCCGATTTTCCTTAAAAACAACATTGTAGACATATTTTTTCTTTCGTCAAATGTTCAAACTGTAACTAATCTCTTGAGGCAACCCTTTTTGGAATAGGCCCTGAATAGACCCTGCGGCGCACATCTCGACTTGTGGACACATGTCTGGAAGTGTGTTTCCAGGTCTCTTTGAAGTCCCTGTCTATCTCTAAGGACTCTGCCCAATTGATACTGTGTCACTTAGTCTGGGGATCCTGTGAGTCCCTCAGGAAGCCACCTGGAGGCCCTGTCCCTACATCACACCTTTCAGTGCTGCCCCTGACCCCTCTCACCAAGTCACTACCCTTACAGGTTAGAGAGTTGGACTCTGCAGCCAGCCTGGGCCTGAATCACACTTTGTCTTTTATTGCTATATGTTCTTAAAGAAGCTATGTAACTATTCTATGCCTCAGCTTCCTTAACTGAAAAAAAAAAAATTTATCGTGAATCCTCTCTCATTGGGATGTTGTGAGGATTCTAGTCGATAGACCGGATACAAAGAAAAGGCTCAATAAATAGTAGGCTAGTTACGCTCATCTTAACTTTATCCCATTTGTCTGCTTAAAACTATTCCTATGACTGTCTGATAATGTCTATTTCAATATTCTCTGATTTCTTATCCTATTCAATTTTTTGACAACAGGTAATATTTTGGAATGTAATCGTTTTGAAATGTTCTTCAACATTTCCGCTGCAATCCTTCAGCAACAATACCTCCTCTTGGTTTTCCTCTACATCTCTGAATGTTATTCAGTCTCCTTTTATAAATTCTATTCTTATTTCTGAAATCTACTTATTCTTTCCATTTTCATCTTTTTTGTTCTCATTGTATCTGCTCTCCTTAGGCAACATCATCTACTCTCATAATTACTGCTTGGCTTCCAGTGATTCTCAAATCTACACCTGCCAGCTCCCTTAAACCAAATTGTTACTTCTAACACCATTAGCACCTTTCCTCACCAAGAAGTCATCAGAATCAAATCTGTCATTTTAACCATTCATCCTATCATCATCCCTCCTCCCCCTTCTCAATCATCTCTTTCTGTTTTTCCTGGTTTCTTTAAGGGACTACAGTACTTTAATCCTTGGTATCTGAATTAGGAGTACAGCTAACACTGTATTGTCATTCACATTCCTTTCCCTGAAATACATTTAAGAGCCAATTTGCCTACATTTCTATGTTTCATCAAATTTCAGGGACTTGCTTCCATGTGTTACTGCCTAGGTCTTCCCAAAGGCTAGTTCTGGTAATTTTCCCTCTCAGTTTTGCATATGAACAGATTTCCCTTTTCTCAAAATAAAGTCACGCTATTGGAGTAATAATCAAGCCCTACCAATGCCACTTGCTACCTGCCTTTCCCTCCCTGTGGAGCCCCACACTGGGGGCCTTCGGTGTGCCCCTTGGGGCTGATACAATACTCCTACCTCTCAGAATTTTACTTTTTCTTTTTTTTAGGTGGGCTGTCCAAAGCCATCCACCTGCCAGCACAGATCTACCTATTCATTACCCAACGCACTGTTTGAACATCTAGTCTTAGCAACCCTCTTTTCCAGTCCACACTAATCACACCAAATTTTGGCACTTGCTCGTACTGTATATTTCCTCTGCTTGCTATCTTCCTCTCCTATGTTATAATCTTCATGAGGACAGAAACAATATTTTACACGGTTTGGTGCCCCTGCTTCCTGCCTGATCATATTTGCAAGTAGAATCACAAATTTGCGCCACCATGAACACGAGTCTATATCCCGCAAACCTACAGTTCAAACATCTCCTTCTACTGCAGTTGAATTAGTAGTAATACTTATCTATTAATAAAAGGTTTTAATAATGAACAATATTTTAGTTTCAATATTGGAACCTAGAATAATATGTATGGGCAATATAAAAACATTAAGTATGAAAATAAGAGTTGTCAGGGAAGAGGATGTGAAAATCTAGGATACTGCCCGTTGAGTTCTTGGAATAACAGGTGGGTGATTCTGCATCTTGGGTACCATTCAGTCAAGCACACACACCATCTGGCATCTTGTCTGCTTACCGCCAGGAACCGCCCACCTTTGTTTTATATCATAGATCGCATGTACCATGTTTTTGACTCACACGCACTTACAGGTTTATTTGAAATGTTTACAGAAGGACACTTTGCATATGACACTCTCCATTCCTCAAGGAGAAACAGCCCATTTTTCTTACTGAGCATGTATGTTAACCAACACTCTCTTGCATGTTTACCAACTGAAACATGTAAAGCGGAAACATGCTTTTCTGCTGGTTTCCTCGTGGTAGTTGTTCCTATTTCAAAGATTTGTTTTCATCAAAAATGAATGATGTTAACTTTATCCTACTATCCTTATCTCCAGGTATGTTGGCGAGTTATACTTCTTTACCAACTCAAATGTGTTTTCAAGTTGTTCAATGGTAGTTTAAAGATTCATTACTATGTGACTAGAACACCGTCAGGAAACAGGGAAGCCAAAGCTAACAAAATACTAAGTCAGTCAAATTCTCAGTAGCTTCCTCTCTAGTCGGAAACTGAAAGTGGCCATTGCCCCTTAAGCTACTCAGAGATGGTAGTTTTCATATGTGATTAAAGAAGGTTAAAATTAGAATTGCCTCATTCATACTCAACATCTAATAACCTAGCACCATTGAAAAATAATGGCACTTGCCTCCTCTCTCTCCCTGTCTCCCTCTCTCTGTCACGCATGTACACACTCGCCTTTCTCTTTCTGTAATTATTCATCTATTCATCTATCCCCTATCAGTATATGTTCCGCCCCAGAAATCAGCTAGGTTTTTGTTAACATCATCTAGTTTCATCTTCAAGGTAAACTCGGAGCATGTCTATTAGAATTCCCACTTTACAGATAGGAAAATTGTTGCCTGAATAAAGAAATCTTGCATCGCTGCACAGTAAGTGCCAGTCCCAGGATTTGACTCCAATTTTACTGATTATAAAAGTATGCTCTGGACAGATGTGTTACCCTTCCTTCTAATAGCATACCTCTGTCCTCTGCAAGCTGAATATTAAAGTATGAGATGCCCTCCACCATTAAGCATAGTTTTAAGTACAGTCTTAAGTATATTTGGGTCTGGTTTAAAAATGAAATTCTCCGTATTATTGAATTTGATCTTCCCTCTTCCACTGACTTCTGTCTCGTTTCCCTTTATTTCCTACCCTCACTCTGTTCTATTTTGAGGGGAGGAACCACTTCTTCTTGGTTCTCCCTTGAATGGTTCCATTTCCTAGGTGAGACGTGAGTCCCCCGACCCTGAAGCTAGGAAGACATAGAGGAGCAGAAGTTTGGCTCCTTACAGCGGGTCATGCGAGTTTCACAAGTGCTCTTTGTTTGCTGGGAGCAAATATCTTACACAAGGATATTAACTTCTATTTTTCTAATTTCGTGTAGATCATGCAACCAATAAGGAAATTGATAACTAGAGTTTATTTAGCACTTAGGCCATGAAGAGCTCCATCCAGGAAGGCCACATGAGTTTTAAGACTTCATCCCACAGCAAACCTGCAGCGTAGGACAGATTGTAGCTCCCCAGGGGAGGCAAAGGAAGATGGTGATGGCCTGGGGACATGACCTGACTTCCTTCCTCCCATCAGCTCTTGCTATTGGGAATGGCAAGTGGGGGAAAAGGTGGGATTGATGGGTATTTAGTGTCAGGTATCTGTCTTCTCCTGAAAACCTGTTGTCTCTTGGCTTTGGAAAAACCACTCTCCAGGTCTTGTTTCTCTCTCTCTTTCTCTCTCTCCCCATCCCTCCCCCCCACAACCTCCTTTTCTGGATCCTCTTTTGTTGTCCAGCCTCAGAGGTTCTCAGGACCTGGTCATTATGTAATAAAATCAGGTTTGCATTTCCAACAGCTAGATGTGGCTTCAGTGACCATGATTTGATACTTGGGGTTAAAGACTAGAATTCCAGAAAAATTTTGGGTTGTGACTATAGCCAAATCACAGTTGAACTTGGGGCAAATTGTTTCCACATATTATAGAGGTCTTTGTCACAGGAGGAAAATACATAGTAAACGGCCTTCAGTCATCCAATGTGTATTTATTGAATGGCCATTCAGTTCCAGGCACTATACTGATGACTGATGGACTAGGATGAAAAGGCAGCATCTTTGTCCTTAAGGAGTTCACACTCTACAAAAGATTTAAATGAGTAAACAAATAATTACAAATAAACATAAAAAGGGTCCTGCATTCCATTTCCATAAAAGATTTATCAGCAACAGAAAACAGAGTGGTCACTTTACACTGACATCCCCCAGTCCCGGTCCAACTCCAGTGCTGGGGTAGGTGTCCTGGGAGGGGTGACACAAGGGAACACAACAGGCAGAGGGGGAGCACGGAGGGCATTCCAGCAGAAGGACCATGTGTGTCCTTTATCAATGCCAGTGTCGTCGCAGTAGCTATTTCAGGAAGGACTCATGGTGGTTATTCCTGAAAGCCTGTAACTCCTCTAAGTCCCAAGAGTGACTGAGCAGATGGGAACCACCTGAGCACTGATTTATAATTCACCAAAGTTGTACACAGCATTGAAAGAAATGTGCAGGATTACTAGCTGAAACTTATTAAATGAACATATACTTAAAATGGGTAAAGCCATATTTTACAAATAGAGCATTAACCGTCAAGCTAGTGTGGGAAATATATGTATCCCCAACCATCTGGCTACAGAGTTACAGTGGCCAGCTGAAATGCTCAGCTGTAACAAGAGTAATAAAGGGATTGTGTTCATAAATTTTTTTCCTACCCCTATGTCTTCGAGAGTTCTTCCTATTCTACTCTCCAGTGGATTTAGTGTTTCTGTTTTAATGTTTAGATCTTCGACCCACTTTGATTTTAGTTTAGTACATGGTGAGAGACATGTATCTAGTTTTAGTTTTTAGCATGTGGCCAGCCAGTTTTTCCAGCACCATTTGTTAAAGAGGCTATCTTTCTTCCAGTGAAGGTGTTTGGCTCCTTTGTCGAAGCTGAGGTATTTGAGTGTATTTGGAGTTGTTTCTGCATTTTCTCGCCTGTTCCACTGGTCCTCAGGTCTGTCTTCGTGCCAGTACCATGCTGTTTTTATCACAGCAGCTTTATAGCATAGTTTCATGTCAGGGATTGTGCTGCCCGTGCCTTGCCCCTGTTGCCCAGGATTGTTTTTGCTATTTGTGGTCTCTTCTGGTTCCAGATGAATTTCATGATTGCTTTTTTTAATTCTGTGAAGTATGTTAATGGTATTTTGATTGGAATTGCATTAAATCTGTATCGTAATTTAGGAAGTATGGCCATTTTCACTATGTTGGTTCTGCCTACCCAAGAACAAGGTATATCTTTCCATTTTCTGATATCCATTTCAATTTCCTTTTATGATCAGAACCCAGACTGCACGGGAAATAATACAAATAATCAGGGCTTGGGACCACATCCTGTTAAAAGGCTTTTGCACAGCAAAAGAAATCACCAATAGAGCAGGATGAAAATCCACATACTGGGAAGAAAATATTTGCCAGCTGTCCCTCAGCCAAGGGTCTAACATCTAGAATATACAAAGAACTCAAAAAAATCAACCCCCTCAAAAAGATTTAAAGACCATATCCAAAAATGGGCATCTGAAATGAATAAACATTTCTCCGATGAAGAAGTAAAAATGGCAAATAAACATATGAAGAAGTGTTCAACATCACTAGTTATTTGAGAGATGCAAATCAAAACAACATTAAGATTCCATCTCACCCCAGAAACAATCACGTTTATGAAAAAATCAACCAACAACAAGTGCTGGCGGGGCTACAGGGAAAAATGTGTATCCTTCTCCACTGTTGGTGGGAATGTAGACTATTCCAACCACTATGGAAATGAGTATAGAGACTCCTCAAAAAACTAAAACTAGAGGTTCCATATGACCCATCTATTCCTCTGCTTGGTATCTTCCCAGAACAATTGAAAATGTCATACCATAGAGATATATGCGCAACCATGTTCATAGCAATACAATTTGTAATAGCTAAGTCTTGGAAACAACCCAAATGCCCAGCAATGAAGGAATGGCTAAAGAAGATGTGGCTTTTCTACACAATGGAGTACTACTCTGCCATAAAAAGGATAAATAGAGTCATTTTTAGGTAAATGGATACAGCTTGAGAACATACTCTTAAGTGAAATAAATCAGACACTCATGAGTACAAATTAAATTGTTTCTCTGATATGAGAAGCCATAAGTGTACATAAAGACAAAGAGGTATAATAGATAGTAGGTAAAAGAAAGATAATATTCAAAAGAGAGGAGAACTAGAAAGGGAGAAGGGGAAAAGAAGGAGAAGAAAAGGGAAAGAAAGGGAAAAGGGAAAAAATGGAAAAATGTAAATAAACCTGCTGAAAATAAGGAAGGGGGAACAGAAAGGGGGGAACCAAGATACATCATGTACAGGTACAAAATAACCGTGATAAATATGATCATTATGTATGCAGTGTACCAATACATGTTCTTGGTAAAAAAAAAAAAAAAAAAGAAAAAGAAAAAAAATTTAAAAAGAATAATAAAGGGAGAAGATGGAATCTGACCTAGCATCTTGACTGGAAAAAAAATATTCTTTTCACTGAATTATTTCCCTTCTTGTTCTGTAGTATCATATTTTAATGTGTGCTAGTTTGGTGGATCAAGTTGCTGGTCTCTTTTTCCTCTTTCAGGTACAGCCTTAATATGCTGTCAGATATATGGATCGTCATTTTAAATTCTGAAGTTTAAATGAATGGTGAAAGAACTGTACATAGAATGGCATATTGTGAAGCAACAGTTTACCAATATGGGGGGGATGAAAAAAGAATTAAGATGTGCTATGCACATGTACCAACTCCCCATGAAGAATGTAATTATTATGTACTGCATTTATTGCGTATTAATAAAAAATTAAAATTGGTAAATAAAAATAGATAAAACAACTTACCAATATCATACAAAATATACTTGATCTTAGCCAAAAGGCCAAGAAGCAATAATAACATCATACGAAATAAGCACCCTGTTTTGCATTTTTACCCCTTGATTTATTTAAAAAGCAGTCTTTCAGGCATTTACATCCCGTGAACCTAGAAAAATAGCCTTTATGAAAGCACTGCCTGATGAGTTGGCTATAGGAAGGAACTAGAGATGTTTAGAGATGAGAAGGAAAAAATTAAAACTAGAGCAGAAGCCAGTTCATGCGATGAGAACTCTTCATAGATAGAATTAAGGGACTATGAGGCATAATGCTTGAGGTTTATAACGTGAATATCCTAACTGTGTTGCTTTGGAATTATGTTACCTCTTCAAGGTAACATAAAACAGACAAACCAGCCAAGGAGAACACAAGCCACGTCCTCCCTGAGGCAGAGTGAAAGCTCATCAGCCGACTGACCTCAACGGGACAGACTCCAAATCCAGCTCTTGACTTCGCCTCCTGCTGGGTGAGGGCATTGGGCCATTGTGCTTAAAAACATTTGTTATTAAATGACTAAAAGTCAAAAGAAAAGTTCAAAGTGATGTTAAGCTATGATATGATGAGTACAATAAGTTTTTCATATTCATATCAACATCGCCTTTACTTAAATAGTAAGTTGCAGTTTTGTAGAACTTACCAAATATCACAAGAAATTTCAAAAGCAATAATACTAGGTGAATACTTAATGGTAATTGTATCCAATTAGACTTTTCATTTATTGAAAATAAAAGCTACCACATCTAAAAAAAAATGCTACCACATCTGCAGTGTGTTATTTTCAGAATAGTGCTTGCAAATATCAAGCTGAACCCTTCGATTCTGACAGAAATAGAACCTAAAATGATGAATAATAGCAAGCTGATTTTTACACAAAAAATGTAAGAGTTCTAAATTCCAAGTCACAAAAGCAGTTTGGATCTGCTCTTGACTTCTCAATATATTCAAATCTATGTCTTAACAAACTTGATGCAGTGTCCTCTTCCCTCCCTAAATTCACGCTTCTCCTTGGGCTCACTTTAAAGGCAAATGTGAGGTAACGCATGGCGCAAGGGAAAAGGGTCAAAGTTTGCTTTTATATCTGAATATTAGAAAACACCGAAAAATGGCTTTCATATTTCATAATAATAAAAAGTAGTAATTTTATCTGAAAACGTGTTTATCATATACTATATGAAACAGGAGGGGGCATCAACCAAAGTATACACTAGTTCAAAATAAAAAGAGTGTGTCGGGTGGACCCCCACCTGGAGCTGCCATCTCAGAGGAAATCTCTTCGTCTTTCTTGCTTCAATGTTTTTAGCCCAAGCATTTCTCACCCTCTAATATACCTATCACTTTGTAGTTAGTGTATCTGTTGTCTCATCCGCCTGCCCCGTCACACACACAAGAAAGTAAGCTCCACATGAGCAGAGATCTTCATCTGTTCCATTCACTACTCTACCTCACCAGCTAGGCCAAGCCCAGCACTAGTAAGAGCCCGGATGAAATCCTTGAGCACATGTGCGACCCTGGAAGAAGAGCCAGGCTTCAGCTCCCTCGTCTCAGTCTGGAGATGAGATGTCTGAACTCCCTTAGTGATCAGGAGACACAGATACGCGCTTCTTATAGGACCTCACATTGTTCCCATGACTGAGCAGAAACCCAGCAACTTCAGCAGGATGAACGATGTTGCTGACATACACAAAAAAGAGACCCTGGAGAAACTGGGTTCCTACATCCTTCTATTTGCAGCTTGCTGACTTTTAATGTGCTTCTAACTAGTTTCCTGTCAAGTTTTTAAATACCTAACTTCAACGGTCAAACTATGCTCTTCAGTATTTGACTACTAAATAGTAGATACTTTCTTTCTACGGGGGCCAAAAGGAGAGAAAACGGGGAGTCGTTTAATGGGTACAGAGCTTTGGTTTGCAAAATAAAAGAACTGTGGAGCTGGATGGTTGTGTTGGTCACAAAACCATGTGAAAACACTAATGCCGTGGAACTCAACACTTAAAAACAGGATGCTAAATTTTATGTTACATTATTTTATCACAATGTAGTTTTAAAAATTTTTAAATAGTAGGCAATTTTCCAAAATTTTTCACAAATGCCTAGATACATTGCTATTATCAAAGAGTTCAGATTTATTCTTTCAAGGTCTGTAGGTATGTTATTGATATATGTACATAGATAATCTTACATCCATTGAATATATAGTTAATAAATTATATACAAGTTTATAAAAGTTAAATATTTGGTATCTCCCCAGGGGTATTACATGAGTTATGGTACATTGAAATCTGTATTTCCTTTCTGTAAATAGAGACCTGGTGTGTAGAAAAGGCTATAAGAATGAATTAAGCTTTAAAGTACCGATTGGGAGAAGAAAAATATTATTATCAGAGGAACTCAACGCTTGTTTCCTGAAAGTCAGTGTCTGGGAGTCACATGGAATATACTGTCCACATTTATATCAAAAGAATCTTCAGAGAATAAAGTCTCATTTATCTGGTCAAGTCAAATTATCATTTGAAAATTATCTGAGACATAAATTTGGTTTATAATTCATTAATTCTGTTATATACACACCTGATGAATTTCTGAAACACATAAAAAAATCATTTGGCAGCATTTATTACTTTGGAGATCATATTTCAGGATTTCTTTCCATTTTCTCTGGAATATTTAATCATGGCAAATGATGACTTATTAACCACGTAGGATAGTATTAAAATCCCAGAACATCATTAAAGTTTTACAAACGAATAGATTAAAAATTATAAATAATTCATAGATCTACTCTCCACTCAGCTATCAAGATAACCAAATGAAAGTATTCACTAAAAAGTCTTTGCTTTTGGTCTGGGCTAAAGTTTGCCCTGGGGGCCAGCAGCACCCAGGTCACTGGGGGAGTGCTGCTGGGGGAGACCCCACAACAGGCTCATTCTTGGGTGATCTGTGTGCATCTCAAGGCTGGAGAAAAGCTGCGAGGGGGAAGCAGAGACTTCCGGCAAACATTCTCCAAATCTGTCACCAAAGAGGTGAGATCGAGCTGAGGGTGCTTTTTTCCTGACGTCTTGATCCCCACTTCCTAGCCGTAAGATACACTTTCTCTTCAAGGCAGCTTCGTTATTAGGACGTGAGATCTGCCTTGAAATGTTTGAGATCTTTAGATGAGGGAAGAGAACACGGAAGAATAAGTAGGAAAGGCCTCCCCAGAGAGAAAATCCGCCAGCAGCCCCCAGAAGCCTCTGGTCTGCAAGGAACTGCGCATCTCTGCTTGCTGGCTGGCGAGTGGACGTGGGATTCTCGCTGTGAATTTCTTTTCCCGTTTTTAGGAAACTGCACCAAAATCCCGCCCCCATTAGTGACAAGACCTCAAGGCTGACAGGCACGTGGCCTGCCGAAGGTGCCCACTGACAATGCCCAGCATGGCGGGCAGGCACGGGTAGTGCAGGCGTCTGTGCTACGTGCATCACCTGCCCTGGCGACCCAATGCGCCCTCTCCTGTCTCGTCCCCTGCACGGGGACAGGTTACTAGGCCAAGCAGCACAGAGGACAGATCCGGCGGGGGGAGGGGAGGGGGTTCTGCAGCTCGAAGGGCTGAAAGGGAGGCGTGGGGCACAGCGAGACGTGCGCCTGGCTGCCCGCCGCTCCGGGGCCTCTCCCCTGCGCAAGCCAAGCTACAATTTTTTTTTTTTTTGATGATATCAGAAAGTTCTAAGTCATCTAAGCCATAAAGTAAATGTATTTTTTAAAGCGACTTTAGGCTTTCAAGAAAAAAAAGTATTTACAGTAAAGAACTAAACTCCCTAAAAAACTCTTTAATCTTTTGTAAATTAACATATAATAATTACAAATCTAAAATTAAAAATAAAAAACAGCTCTTAAAAATAAAGTATTGTGGGGTGGGAGATTTAGCTCACTGGTAGAGCACTTGCCTAGTAAGCACAAGGCTCTGAGTTCGTTTCCCACCACCACCCCATACAAGGAAAAAAAATACAGCATTATATTCATAGCAAAAGTGATTTGATTTACTATCATAGACGTTTATGCAGATGTTTGAACCACATTTATAGAGGAAATCAGCATCGTAGCATTACTGTGAATTGGGACACATTACCTGAATAATCAGGTTTTTAAGATCTACTTAAATTTTAATTAAGCAGTTATTTATACTCCCTTCAGAGTATGCTTAATAGGCAACATTTTCTTTATCATCATTAAATTTGTCCTTTAACTAAATCGACATGCTTCATTTTTTTTGTTTTGTTTTTTTGACATGCTTATTAAATGAAATAATTGGAACATAAAAAATTAGTATTGTCAGCCAAGCATGGAGGCTCATGCTGGTAATCTCAGCATTCTGGAAGGCTGAGGCAGGAGGATAACAAATTCAAGCCCCACCTGGGAAACTCACCCACTAGCAAGACCCTTTCTCAAAATAGAAAGTGTGGGAGATTAGCTCAGTGCAAAGATACTGGGATCAGTGCCTCACTGCTGCAAGAAGGAAGGAAGGAAGGAAGGAAGGAAGGAAGGAAGGAAGGAAGGAAGGAAGGAAGGAAGGAAGAGAAGGAGGGAGAGAGGAAAGGAGGGAGAGAGGAAAGAAGGAAGGAAGGAAAGAAGGAAGGACGGAAGAAAGGAGGGAGGGAGGAAATGAGAGAGGGAGGGAGGAAGGAAGGAGTTGTGTTGTCAACTTCGCACTGAGTCAAAAGATTCTGAAATCTACTGAAGAAATGACATAGTAAGAAAATATGAAGTGACAGCTCTGAGACATGAAATAAAGGGTAATGCAATGATTAACAAATTCCAAGAACAATCTCGTAATCCAAAATGAAACCAGCTGCAAGCTCTTTTCCAAGCATGATATAAAATCTGTGGAATATCAACAATGTGTCCACCTTCTGTTCTAGTCCATAGAGCCTAGTTTTCTAACTGTATCATATTCATAGCTATTTTTTTCTGATATGTTATTCTAAATTACAAAAGAAATATACTTCATCAGCACGTTTGGCACTATAAGTCTGTTTTCCTTTTCTTCTTTTTTTGTTTTTTTTTGTTTTTTTGCTTTTTGTTTTTTTTGTGGTGTCGGGGATCGAACTCAGGCCCTTGTGCTTGCAAGGCAAGCACTCTAATCACTGAGCTAAATCCCCAGCCCCTCTTCTTTTTTTGTTTTAATGGTGCTGAGGATCGAACTCAGGGTCCTGTGTTTGCAAGGTAAGCACTCTAACCACTGAGCTAAACACACAGCCCCAGTCTTTCAATTAAATGTCTTTTACATACTTCACATTATCAATCACATTCTATTTCAGAGAGGAAACTGTACTTCCCTTTGTTTTTCTTCAAGATACTTTTATGAGCTTGCGGTGGGGAAATATGCCTGGTATTCCAGCATTCTGGGAGGCTGAGGCAGGAGGATCGCAAGTTCAAGAATAGCATGGGCAACTTAGTGACTTAGTGAGACCCTGTCTCAAAAAAATTAGGGAAGCAGTTGGCAATATAGCTTTATGAGAAGGCCTTGGGTTCATTCCATAGTACTGCAAAAAAAGTATTTATGAACATCATTCATAATAATAATGGACATTATTAAAATTCGTCAGTGGATCAGAGCATGATGTCTTCAGTCGAAGTGTCCCCATATCCCTGTAGCCAAGAAGTCAAATTAGAAGAAGTATAGATTATGATATGGCAGACAGCCAGAACCATCGATTCATTTTTAGAGCAAATTACCTGGAGGCTTTTTAATGTAATTAGGTAGTGATTTATTAATGTTAGTTAGACTATTAAGATAACCTAATAGGGCTTTTACATAGATTTCCCTTCATTTCCTCTTACCCCTAGTTCATTTCTTGTCTTCGTGTCTGGTTTATGTTTCTGCCCGCAGTCGAGTGGCACCGCAAATGTAATTCCTGAAAGCAGAGTGCAGGTGAAAATCATTCTGTATGTCCGCGAGTCCTCTGTTTATCCACACCACACAGCAGGAAGACAGGAGAGTCAAAGGACAGTGATGCTGAGAGTCAGGACACTTACAGCAAAGTTAAATCACTTGCTTGTGACAAAACCGGGAAATCGTAACACCAGGATCCCGCCCCAAGCCTCCCAAGCACCAAAGGCCCAAGCCACTAATTGCATTGTAAAGATTTCTCATACCTGGTTACTGCACAGATTTGGAGACCATCTTTGGGTTTTAGGTTTTGAGGTTTTGCTTTTATGTTTTTGTTTTGTTCCAAGAATCATCTGCTATGCCATATATCAGATGAGCTAAAGGCCATGAAAACTCAGATCCAAGCTACATGTGCTCGGTTAGTGCTGCGGGCCAGCATTTCTCACACGTTCACTCCCAAAGGCACAGATTCTGACCTGCCAAGGGGATTGCGGCAGGTCCGTGAGCAGGGAGCTCGCTCTGGGGCCATGTGAATGGAGGACAAGGAGCAGCATTCTGCTTTGGGATCTGAGGCAGACAAAGAGCTAAGTGGGGCACACACGCCTGCTCATCTACTAACACAGCAAATATCTGCAAGTTAAAATTTTAAAAAAAACAGCTGGAGATTATGAAGGAAGTCCTCTGCCTAAAAGTGGTCCTTTGACTTCAGAGCTACTACAAGTGAATGGAGTCATTAAATGATTTGAAAAAAAAAAGTCTAGACGCCATTCTCCTGGGTTTTCTAATGTAATGTTTACTTTTCTTTCCACAATCCCTACAATGTTTTCTAATTATTTTTGATGCACTCGCTCAGGGTAGGCCACATTCCAAAAAGAGAAGCAGAAAATCCTTTTCTCCAACACAAAGCTCAAGAAAATACACCTTAAAATATCTCAAATGATGGTGGAGAAATCATTCCAAAGTGTGTCATTAGGATAAAATATTTAGAGCATAATTTCACAAGGTAAATACAAAAGATACATTAGTATTTTACGCTGCCTGGGAAAAGATTTTTTATTTAAAAGGCCCACACCCCAAAGATGCTATCATATGATGGAAATTTTAACCCAGTGCTTTTACCACTTTCCAACACAGCCCAACTAGCTAGAAATGCTAGCCATCTCCTTGCTCCTGTGTTATTGCATTTTTATCAGTATCACAGGGAGAGAAATTCTTCTTAGAGATGACATGCATGACTCTCAGCAAGATTATGAAGAACAGCTCAGAGGGTACAGATAAAATACCTCTATGTAAAGTGATCTCAATTGGAGACAGAATACAGAGCATATGGCCAACCAAACGTATCTCTCTTATCCCTGCTACTCTCTGCTCCATAAAATAATAGCTTTTCTCAGCTGGCACATTACATAAGGGCTTGTCTTCACTCTGCGAAGCACACTTTCTCTTCCTACCTCTTCTGTAACGTTGCCCAACTAAAACGAGTCTTTTCCAGCAAATCTGAGCACAGATAGTTGCAGTTTTAAGAAGGAACAGATGAATTTTCTGGTCCCACTATATCTGGTTTCTAGTCCTCTTTGTTTGCATGATAGCATTGTGGAAAAGACAATTTGTAAGTTCAATGACCACAGTCCCACTTCTCCCAAATCACATCCCAGGAACTAAATGTTGCCAGGGGAAATGGCCACAAAGGATTAAACGTAAACACCTCCACACAATAATAGATGCAAATTCTAGAAAGACTGAAAATGCAAACAGTGATGGAAAAAGCAGAATTAGGAGAAGCAATTAAAATAATTTTTTACTCTCTTAGTTGGGTAAAATAATATCAAACTATATAGTAGGAAAACAAGGTCCTTCACATTTGTAAAGTGTTTCTACAAATCATTAAGAGAAAAAACAAACAAGGTAATATCACAAAGAGCAACGTGTCTCTCTCTTGAGCACTCACTCTGCATTTCCTGAGTGTGTAGTTCTTCGACTCTGCCTGATAAGTCTGTCTATGCCTCTCAAAAAAGTAAATAAAAATGAGCAAAAGTGCTGAAAAGGTAATTCTCATGTGGGAAACGCAAAAGTTCAATAGAAGAGAGGTTCAACCTTACCATTATTCAGGAAAACAAAAATTAATCAGTGTTTCTCTATTTTCCACCAGACTGATGCTGAACAGTGGGCTGTTTAATGGTTGTAGAGAAAGAGGCATTCTTCTACATCCCAGCTAGAAGGATCTATGCACTAGCAATCCAAACAGACTTCACAAATACATGGAACCTCCTGGAAAAAAAAGAGGACATAATTCCAAATCCCTTATCCCTTTGTCCTAGTAAACAAATTATCGAGGTCCCCAGGTTGTCCTGGAATTGTGCCCTCCGCAAACTGTACAGCTCTGATTTTTGCCCACCATGAAAAGGCTTTAGAAGAAACAACAATAAAGTTAAAAGATCCATATTTCTTTGTTGAGTCTCAGACAAAAGGAACTGGGACAACTACCAAAAACAGCTCAGATTCCCCCTGGAGTTGTGCTCCGGAGAAAATATGATTCACCCGCCTGCTTTGCTAATTTGGACTCAAGAACTCTGACATCAAGATAATCTATTTTTTTCATTATTAAAAAAAATCTTTTCTATGAGAAGCAGGCGACCTGCCCTTCCATTACCTACAGAAATGTCCACTTAATGAAGAAAGAGTTTACTTAGAGTACAAGGAGTTTAGAGTACAAATCACTGGGGACAAAGCTTTGCCAATGAAAAGCCCTAAAGCTCTGATCTAGCAAATATCTCCTACCAGGAAGTCTTATTTTTAGTTAGGAAATAATTTTTTTCTACAAGCTATGCAAGTTCTGCTTGCTCTGTATTTAAGATTTAAAGAAATTTTGTTCTTGGCAACCTGAAAGTGGAAAATAAAGGAACCTTCCTCTCTGGGCTTCCAGACCCCAATGTGCAGGTAGTGATGGTACAAAGGCCTCTCACTGTCCCAAACCAACCCTGCTCTGCCAACTTGTCAGCCTGGATTTCAAGTGTAAACCATTGTTATAATGAGTATTATCAGCATAAGCTACTTTGGAAGACTAAAATGAAATAAAATATACATAAAGAACTTATAAACTGCATAAATAAGCCATTATTTTCCAGAGACCCAATCTGACACTGTTCCTTTCCCCTCTATCTCTAGCTTTCCTCGGGCATTTGGGAAAGTACTTCATTTAAATTGTACCTAAATTTGTAATTATGACAAAAAGAATCTGATAGGAAGGGCCAAGCCCTGGCCATGCCGTGAAGTGACAAGCTTCCATTTGTGCTGCTCTATCAGGATACGTGAGACAGAGTCATTTGTATTAGGCAGAAATGTGTGGCTCATGATTCTGGAGTCTGGGGGTCCATGATTACACCAGCATCTGGTGAGGGTCTTTATGCCGTGTTATCCCATGGAAGAAGGGCAAGGAAAGGGCAAAAGAGAGAGAGCAAAAAAGGACCAATGTACTCAATAATGACCACATCCCTCAATAAAAGCATCTATCCGTTCATGAAAGCAGAGTCCTCAGGTCCTGACTGCCCCTCAGTGGGCTCTGCCTCCCAAACATACTGGAGATTAAGTTTCCAACGCATGCTTTATGGAGGATGCATCCAAACCATAGCACGTGGTGGTGTTGTCTCCTCTGGATATGTCCACTTTACATATTTAGCCTTTGTCTTTTTCGCAGCATTTTGTTGGAAATCCATCTGTTCCATCAATCTCACCTTTTTCAGAGCACTCGTTGTCTAACACTGCTCAGCTGCTGACTGCTCACAATCAGTTCTGTACTCCAGCTCACCGGCCTGCTGCACTGATGGAGACGCCATTTCCCAGCCTCCTTTGCTGTGGGCTGGTCTTGGGACCATGTGCCTGGTGGTGGAAGCGAGCGGGAATGATATATGCCACTTCCGTGGCCATAAAACCGGGGCCATGCTCTCCACTCTCCTTTCTCAATTTCTCACTTTTTACACAAGGGACGTACAAGGGATGTAACAGTGACCCAGCTTTCACCATGAAGAGGACACTCCAGGTCTCTGGATGACGTCACGAAGCTACCTAGCACATTTGACTGAAGTGGACTATAAGAGAAAAATAACCTGTCTTCTTCAAGTGGCTGTCATCTTTGTTACAGCGTGGCCTTTACCCTCACAAACACAGAAGATTGTGTTACTATTTGTTAGAAGGGATGCTGCCTCTCGCGGCCGTACTCCATCAGAATGTGGTCTTCTGTTATTTTTAAAAAGAATTTTTTAAGTCCAAATGGATTAACTTTATAAACCCAAGTCATTGGTGACAAATAAATGTCTAGACCTGACATTTATTTTTAACAACACACAGTTAAGTTATTTAACCAATACTATTAATGGGGGAAAGAACCAATTTCCAATTAAAATAAGTTGAGAGTGTCAGTTTTGGTAAAAAGTGTGAAAAAATATAAAGGAAGCAGAAAGAGCATGGTTCAAATTCAAGTCTCACAGTTAATAGCAGTGTGGCGTGGGGCACATTGCTGAATCTCTCTGAGACTGAGCAGAGTGTGACGCGTGTGACCTGAGTGTTGTGACCTTGCCGTGTCCGATGGTAAAACAGTAGGTGGTGATCGTAACTACCCTACGCCTCGATTACTCATCTTCCAGTTAACGAACACACCTGCATGCAACAGCTGTGAAGAGCAGCGCTCACCCTGAAACACTCCCCAAATGTTTTCGTGGCTATTTCCTTTCTGGGCCACGTTGGGTCCCTCCTTTTGGGTTCTCTAGACCCAGCTGATGCTCATGAGTATTTCTCTTCATTCTGAACACTTCTGCTCTGTTCTGGGATGCTTTTCCCCTGTGGAAGCCCCTCATTGTTCTATTTAGTAAAGACTAATTCTTTACATACAACTGGTCAAAGTTTCCCCTAAATTCTAACCCTTAAACGAGAGTCCTGTGAAGGGCGTTTGTGTCCTCTGTGAGTGCTATAAATGCAAACTGATGCTTGTTTTCCTGGATTGGCTTCTCTCAGGATCTGTGGAGCACCGTCCTCTGCGCTGGGCCAACCTTCATATTCTGTGTTCGGTCCTGAGATCTTCCTTGGTTGAAAGCGTAACTTGCAAGCCAGCTGTGAGGTGACACTGCATCTGTGATTCATATGGATGCAGTAGTCCCTCCGATGCTTTTCCCATATCCTGCGATTTCCAAAGGTTCATTCTTTGACCAGTTCACACACAGATCATGGGGAGGGGAGCACCGCATTTTAAATGAAAAAATTATATTATTTACATTACTATATATTACGTATATTACTATATTAATCAAAGAGTTCTGAAGTCTTTTGTGGGATGAAAGAGCTGAGAGTGAAAATATCAGATAAATCTACATGAATTATCTTAAGTCTTTTAGTTTTTCACACTGTTGTATACAACATGCTGAATATTTTAATTAGGTAAAAATTCGGGTCATTTGATCACTCCTTCATCATTGGATCACAACTAGTTTTGTGAAACTAACACACCTTCACAAATAAAGGATACTGAAAGTAACAGTGAAATGTGTCTGCAGTGAAGGAGGCTACATTTCATCCCCAGCAAAGCCCTGGAGAATTGTCCATTGGTGTAAATATCCTGGACTTCCATTTGTGGTAGTTAAGCTTAATTGTGTCACCTTGATTGGCTTGGCAACTGCCTAGAGGGTAATAAAGAACATTATGGGTGGGTCATTGAAGCCTGGCCTTTGGGCACTATATCTGGTCCTTGGCCCCTTCTTCTCTCGCATTGGTCCCCTGCTCTGCTTCTCAGCTGCCATGAACTAAGTGTCTCTGACCCACCATGGTCTCATCATGAAAAAGGTGGAGCCAGTCACCATGGACTGTCTCTCCCAAAACCATGAGCCATTTAAACCACTCCTCCTTTAAATTGTAAGTGTCAGGTATAGTGTCTTGGGCATGGAAAAGCTGATCAATATACCATTCCAAGGAAGAAGCACACATGTTTCTTTAAACACGCATAAGGGCACAGTGCAAAAAAAAAAAAAATTAATGCCTTTGTACCATGGAGTGAAGTAACTTCACAATATTAACCTTTAAATAATGTAGTAAAAAAAAAACCATCTATTCTTTCTTATTACATGAAATGTGGAAACTACCAAATGTCTCTAATCAGTGTCAAAAGAAAAAGAAGAAAAGAAGTCACTCCCCATTTAGGGAATGGCAGCACAGATATTTATCTCATTTTCTCTTCAGAAATCCCAAACAGTAGGAGACAAATTAGCCATGCAAATGCACCCTTCTTTAAATTATCCCCATGCCACCTGAACTTAGGTGATTACTGGACCACATTTATACAAAGACAGTATATACTCAAGCTGCCTCTCTGAGAGGGTTACTGTAAGAATTCAGGCCCAGAAGAGTAATAGGGGTACATCCTGCCAGCCTCACAGCAGTGTGCAAATATAATCACACCTATTAGAAACTGTTAATCAGGAAGCATCAGAGAATAATTACTGAAACTTTCTTTAAAGGATTTATGGTGAGTCTTTACCAAACATAGAGTTTTAACTGGAAGAGAAAATGTGGTCTTATCTATATTTGGATGAGTAGGGCTTAGCAGATGTGGCTAGCATATAGGAAGCATTCAATAGAGAGGCTATTAAGTGAAAGAATAAGCAAAATAGCATCTTAGAAGTAGAAAAACATTTACTTTATCTCTAATTCAACTATGATTAACATTTTGTTAAAATTTCCTCTAGATTTTTTATTCCTATAGGGACCTAAAGAAAAATAATTTTATAATGTGATAATAATAGCTGGTATTTACTGTGCACCTACTATCTCCTGGACTACACGAACATCTGACAGAATCATTTCGTAAGTGTAATTACATGTGCGAGGCACTTCTATCATCTTCAGAAATCAAATGTGAGAATTAAGATACGTATTGAAACATTTGATGTCTGAAATTTTAATTTTTCTCAACATTCAGAGACAACCCATGTATGAGACGGATCCATTGCATTCAACTTAAAAGTACAGAAAGAAAATAAATATTAATATAGCAGCTTACAGTCAGTTTAAACCATATCTTCATTTTTCCTGCTTCCAATAGATAAATATTTCTCCTACAATTAAATATAGCACATAAAACATTATAGCTATTTTATTTTATTCCTTTCATTTTAAAACAAATTGAGTAATAGGTGAACACAACTATTCTCTTTTATCTTAGAAATAAAATGAAGCACAGAGAAAGGTCTAGTCACTTGGACAAAATACCAACCAGGCAAAGGGGAGATTTGTTCCCACAGCTTACCACTCCCTAATCTCCACATAAACTCTCAAGAAGTTTGATAATCATCACAGTAAATATGCAAATTTGTAAAGCAAATAATGATCCGTGATAAGTCTCTATACTGTTTTAGCAGTTATGATAATGTTGCAAAGATAATCAAATTACCAGTTAGCCCTCAAATGTTGAGAAAACAAAGAAAAGCAAGCAACACTGCACAAATGTGCCTGTGACAACTTTTGAAAACCAAGGTGAGTCCCTTTGCACACATAACGGAAAGCCCTCAAGGTACATCCAAACACATGCGCTCGCACTTAAAATAGGAGATAGTGACGCGTGTCTTTACCAACTACAATAAAATGAAGAAACAAAATCAGGAAACACAGCAAACAGGCATTTTACAAAAATTTAGAGCATACTTTCCTTCTTTGAGATAAGCAAGACTCCAATGAGGTGGTCTGACTCAAGCATGGTGTTTGCACAGAGGAGCAAATAGAGGAAAACGGGGGAAGGAGAGGGAGGCCAGGGTCAGGTGGCCGGAGAGGTCTAGACTCCAGGTAGGGTTCGGAGTAAGTTCATCAGGAAATTATGACCTATTCACTTTAAACCAGGCATTATTAGAATTAAAGCTATATTTTAGGATGACTTTAGATAAAATTGGAAAAACACACTGCATGCAGAAATAAAAACCGGAAACAGAAGAAAAGTACAGACCAAACTCTGACAATGTGAGAAATGACTGGACCAATCAGGTGGCAAAAGAAAGATGAAAAGGCAGATAAAAGGAAAGAAGCACTGAGGCTTGATGGCTGATCACATATACAGCCAAGGTTAGGAGGAACTCAAATCCAGGTGGTCAGCAGAGCAACAGTTGTTCACTGATAGATGAAGGAAGCCCCGGAAGGACTGTTCTGGGAAAGAAACAATTTAATTTCAGATCTATAGAGCTCAAGGCACAGGGAAGTAACCATGTAGCACCATGTAATGTTCACTGGAGAGCTGTAAGTGGGAGCCAGAGGGACATCAAGCAGGAAGGTGAAGATTTAAAAGCATCTGCTACA
>PVJO010005081.1:0-102396 GCA_004026905.1 Hystrix cristata | reverse complement strand
TGACACTGAGGCTTATGCTATAAACTTCAGTTTTCCTCATCCATTGTAACAATTCTTCAAAAGTTCACGGCTAACCGTGGTGGGGTGCGGGGCAGAGGAGTACATAGACTCTAAGAGGGGAGGGAATACTTACAAAGAAAGCAAATGAAATCCATAGCACCTGCATTATCGCTAGAAGTTCCCCAATTTCCTTGAAAAATATTCATAGTCCTCTTGAATGTGTCTATCTCAGTCATGATCTTAGCACTCTCCTCCCCGGACTGTAAATTATCATGAAGTATTTTCCCTTAAAAGTTAGTCTACAGCAGTCCCCCCTCAGCTACAGAAATACGTTGCAATACCCAGAGAGCATGCCTAAAACTGTGTATAGTACCGAACCCCACATAAGTCTATACTAGGTTTTAATACTCTACATATATTTATAAGTGAGGCACAGTAAGAGATAAACGATAACCAAAAATGAAATCGCACAATCACAACAATATGCTGTCGTAAATGTTGTGTGGATGTGATCTCTCTCTTTCAAACTACCTTATTGTAATATAATGTCCCTGCCTCTTGGGAGGACCTGAGACATCACCACGACTCCAAGACAGGCACCGTGATGTAACTAACGTTCGCCTCCTACTTGAAGTTCACTTGAACCCTGAAACTGAAAAATCAACCTGATAGCTAAGAAGGCCGCGAGATAAGTAATGGGCGGGAGTGTACACAGCGCGAGTGCTGCAGATGAGAATATCCGAGCACTGGGCCAGACAGAGCTGGCCAGCATGAGAGTCCAATAAACTCAAAATGATGTACAATTTAGTCGCTATGGCCTGATTATTTTTGCAATTTTTCACTTAATATATTTTTTTTCTTAAGTGACAGAGGAGAACTGAAAACACAGAAACCGAAGATGGATAGATACAAGGGGCGGACTATGGTGCTAGTTTCCTAGGGCAGCTATAACACAGTGCAACGGACTGGCTGGCTGAAAATGCCCAAGTCTACTATCGCATAATTGGGGAAGCAAGAAGCTCGAAACTAAGGTGATGGTCAGGCTGTACTCCGCAGGAAGCCTCTAGGGTTGCGGGGGAACAGAGGGTTTCCTTGCATCATCTTATAAAGGCACTAGTCATTGGATTAAGCCATCCACCTTAATCCTGTAGGATGTCATTTTAATTTAACTAATTATGTCTGCAGTGACGCCATTCCAAAATAAGAGCACCTTCTGGGGAAGGGGAGGGAAGATTTCAACTTGTTTTTTTAGGAGACAGAATTCAATTAAGAACAGTAGGGTAATAATTAAAAAAAAAAAAATTTCCCAAGCAATAAAAGCAAAGTCAACAAACACCATGAACATTCTGGTTCATTCCTTTTAATAATTTGTTTATCATTATTTGAGAGCTAATGAGATAAGAATAAATTATCTCATTATAAAAATCCATAAAATTATGACTCATTAAGAAATAGGAGAAATATGTATAATGAATGGTTCTCTCTCTTCCTCACTCTCTTCCTCTCCTTCTCCCTCCCCCTCTCTCCCTCTCTCCATTCACCCATAGTCCGCCTTCCCTATCCTGTACTACCCAACTCCTGTCACACACTATGTGGCTCCTTGATATAAACAAGTGACTATAAGGATTATGAGCCTTAGTTTCTTCATCTTTCTGTGCCATTAAAAAATAGCTCTTCCTTATTTTAACCTGCTAAAAAAATTTCTCTAATTTTGCAAAGTCTTGGATGGATTCCATTTCTGCCTAGAACATTAGGTTTTATGGGACCTTGGTGATTGAGCAAAAAAAAATAAAAATAAAAAAGACAAGCAAATAATAAGTAATATAAGAGATATACAAAGAGAAGAAAATTCATGATGTAATGAGAGAAAGAAAGAAATTGGAAGAAAAATACACAGATATACATTTGGTAGTATCTGAAGTATGTGTT
Organism: Hystrix cristata; assembly: GCA_004026905.1. Taxonomy (NCBI): domain Eukaryota; kingdom Metazoa; phylum Chordata; class Mammalia; order Rodentia; family Hystricidae; genus Hystrix; species Hystrix cristata. The sequence continues at coordinate 100,467 of PVJO010005081.1, read as the reverse complement.
AAAATGTGAGAGAAAAAATCAATATTAACAAGTGTGTGTATCAATTTACCGTCTCTTTACTGAGTTTGAAAAACACAAGTCTCTTTATATCACTTGAACTTTGGAAATACAATTTTTAATTCCACCGTTATTATACTACTGATCCACTAGAGACCAAATATACACAGGCACTATATATAAAATTGGAATATTAATACAAAGCTATATTATAGCAAGAAGAAAATAAGATTTTATTCATTAAATCACTTAAGTGTTGCCTGACATATGTACCTTCCTTTTACCTTATTGCTCTGGGAATGGCTATGTTAACACGTAGTGAAATAGAATTCATACTGCCCAGATACTTTTAGTGCCTCTTAAAATTCCAGAGCTAAAACATTTTTTTTACATAAAAAGTCAAGAAGCATCCTAGCTAAAATGTCAAACAGACATTTAAAAAAAGTAGATAGGCATGGTTCCAGGAGTGTGCTCCCTTTGTACAGTTAAATTTGTCAACATTAATTGATATCTAGACAATATGTCAATTAGTATACACTAACCATCTGTTATGACATGCATTAATCTATTTATAACTTCATCTATTCATTCAACTATTCAATACATATTTATAAAATGCCTGCTTACTTGAGAAGTAGTAATCCAAGAGGTACATATAGACTGAAAAATAACAGAATATGCCCTCTCTTGATTTTATATAATTACAAACTGATGAGAGGAAGAAGTAGAGGAAACAGATAAGGATACAGCATGATTTCTGGTTTTCCTGAATGCCATGACAAGCACTGTAAGTTTGCTTTTAGGTTTGTGTGGGTGGGGCAATGTGCACAGGAATGTGGGAGGAAGGGGATCCTGGTAAAGAAAACAACGTGTGCAAAGGACTGGATGAGAATCAACGGTGTGCTTCAGGACTTCAACTAGTATACATAATATAGATGTATGAAATAGACAAACTAATGCTACCAATGCTGCTAGGAAGGAAAGGAGTACAAAGTACTTCTGGGTGTGCTAATCCATGGGTCAAGAATTGGGACTGTATCCTAAAGCAAGGAAGTACACTTGAATGAAGAAGGGCATTTTCAGCACTGGCTTTTAACGATAGCTTTCTCACAGCCGCTACTCAAATTCAGAGTCTTAATGAAAAGGTAACTAATTTGAGGAACTAGAAATGGATATCTTTTCTAACCTGGCTTGTTGCTTTGGATTCACTTCTTCCCATGTCAGCTCATGTTTTGTTGGACTCTGGTTGTCCTTCTGGTACCCGACTTTGCGTACCTGGCTCCTCTCTTCCTCTTTCCCACGGAACAGCTATCAGCTCAGGTCAGTTCTCTGATCCAAGAAATTTTATTAACCCATTGCATTCACCAACTGATTACAAAAAAATTCTGGTAGGAGTTGTCTATGAAATATTATTAAGAGCAAAATCGTTGCTTCAATATCAATTCCCTTCACCTTAAGCCAGTGGCTTAAATTTGATTGTGACATGGACCATATTCATGTTGTGCCACAATCCTAGGAAAAATATGTTGTTTCAATTTCCTTAAAAGTGCCCTTTTGGGCACCATGTACAAGTATATTTCTAGACCAGCACAATTAAATTCCTTCTTTCCAAAACATATGAACATAGGATGAGTAAAGAAGAATGATACTGTCTTTATTTAAGACGAAAAATATACTATGATTATGGATTTGGGGGATATGATAACATTTTTTATTATATGGCAATCATTTGAATAGTAGGCATGGTAGAAATTAGTTTCTTCTATGATCATTCATATGCTTGTAAAGTTTTTTTCTGTTCATATCTATAGAATATTCCAAGGGGAGGATGAGATCACTTGGGCCATAGCATAGCCACAAATGAGTGATCTGGACCTATTAGTGACAAAATTAAAGGGAAATTAATAATAAATGGGCATTATGAAATTTAAATTAACTGCAACCAAAATATATAATCAGAGATCTTTAGACCAAAATTAATTCATGAAAACATGTGGAAGAAACACGAGGAATAAAACAAACTGTGCATCTCTCAGCTATTTTGTTTGTCATTTTGTCAGGCTTCAAACATTTCTTCAAAAGTGTGAAACAGTATAATTTGAGCAATTTTTTTAATATACTGAGGAGGAGCTTTAATCTAAAACAATCTGTCTACCAGTCTGAAGCCAAAATTATGGCAAATTTGATATTAGTAGTGGAAGAAACTATCTCTGGTTTTTAGACTCTAGATAGAAGGAGAAGTTGCTCAGGTATGATATAGAAGGTTTTTTTTGGTTTCCTTGGGCACTGGAAGGTAGTTCTGTGAAGGAAATAGCTTTAAAAAGGCTATGATGGGAGATCCAGGAATGTCTTTAACAATTTTTCTCATTTGCTTATTCATTAATCACTTACCTACCTATTTCCTATTTTGAGGGAGGAATTATATAAATGGTAATTCTTTGCAAGTGTATACTTAGAAGAATCAGATTCATAACTAGGTCTCTAGTTCCTCACAGCAGCTGCTGTGAATGAGGCTGCACAAGTTTCAGTGTCTTGCAGTATTTGGACCCAGGTGTCGCAATTGAGTCCGGCAACTAGGGTTATGTGACACCGTGGGATGAAACAAGATGAGTGAATGCTCAATACATCACTTACTGCACGTTAGAATCAGGTAGCACAGATGATAAGTGAAAAGGACCAATTCAGTGAGCCACTGATACTCCCTGGGGAAGGACATTTTGATTGAAGGGTGCACTTATTACTGAATGGAAAACACTACATCGTCTGATATGAATATTGAAATAGAATTAATTTAAACAGGACATGAAAGTGACATCCAAGACATTCTATGCCCCTGTAAACAAAACATGTGAAGCCAATCCCTAGAAGTCATTTTACAAAGACCTCCATGGAGCCAATTGTACCAGATGTTGGCTTTTATGATTGTATTGATCTTCTTCTCTAAAAAGATATTCTTAAAAGCCACTAGGGACATTTCAATAAGCTCCAGTGGGCTCCAAATGCAAACATTCTTTATCTATAGAAGAATGATTATGGGGAAAGACTATTATCATTAGAGAGATACTATTCCCCAGGGAGAACTTCTGCTTTTCTTTAATTAGACCTCCTCCTTAAAAAGCAAAACAAAGGACATCTTGAGAGAGAACTTCAAAATCTTGAGAACACTTTGCTTTCCCCTAAAAGTCATGTTATGTGTAACTGCGCCTTCCACTTGTGATTACATTTGGAAATTATTTGTTTGATGAAAGAACTGTAGAACAGCCCCATTTCTATTCTAAAAAAGGAGACATGGTTAACAGCCATCAATAAAGTATTGCATTCTTTTTATTTTATAAAAAATAACATATTTTATAATCATAATAATGGAATAAGAGTAGTTATTGCACCATGCATTGTTATCTTCAAAGTAGTTACTCAGAGTATTTATTCTTATCTAGATGAATATTTAATATAAATAAGCAGCATCCTGCAAAATATCTCAAGACAAAACTCAAAAAGATAAAAGTATTTACTAACAGATTAAAAGTTCCATATTATGTTGTATTTATGAACAAAAGAGCTAAATTTTATTACCTTCACCAAAGCCCTCACTTGCACCTGCTTATTTCTTCCCATTATATACTTAACAGAATCTCAGTGGGTGTAGGCCTGCTGGGGATGAATGGGTTTCTGGTTCCTGTTATGGCACAGTGGATGATTTCATCTGTGTATTATTTCCTCCCTCTGCTAGACATTAGGGATGCAAGACTATAAACAGACAACCTCTCCTTCCAGAGAGGCTACAATCCAGAGAATGGCACTACTCAAAGTTCTTTTTTATAATTAAATTTTTATTTTTATTGGTACTCCTCAAACTTTACGATGTAGTAGTATCACTTGATACTACTTGATATTTGAAAGTGCTATTAAGACCCAGGCTACTGGACTCAGTCTGAATTTTTATACAGGAGGTCTGAGATGTAGTTCACATAGTTGCCTTTCTTACAAGTTTCTGGGTATTGCTCATTGTGCTTTTTGGGACCACACTTTACGAGCCCCCAGGTTATTGACACTGTGCTATTCTTGTGAACTTACTGTCTCCACATTTATTAGACTTGGGCAGAGATCTCTGACCATACAGAATGAGATTCCAATTGTTCTTAAACTCCAGGGATAGTCAAAGAGACCAAATGCAGAAAGACGAATGCTATTGAACAGTCTTTCATGTTAAACTCTAGATTACCTCTGATAACAACATGAACGCTCACAAATTAATATCAATCAAAGTGTTCTATGTTTTGATACAAAAGAGACACATTAAAATTCAACTTGGAGAGTTGGAGTTGTTTTTGTGCTAAAATCATGTGCTTGTCAAGTGCTAAGCTACTATGATAATGACTTATACGAATATAGTTTAACAAAAACAAGAATTTTCTCATATTTAGTACAGAAAAAGCATTGTTTGTATCATTCTTTTCAGAAACCAAGAAATGTGTTCTAATTATTGATAGAATAATCAAATAGATTCTTTTCAGGAGAATTTGTATCATTTTGTTATAGAAAATTTAAGAAAATCCTTTCTTAATTCTATTTTATATTTTTTTTATTTTTCTTTTCTTTTTTTATCATGCAGGAGGGGAGAAAATGGGAAAAGTCTAGCATAAGAAAAAAAAAGGTTTTCTTTTATAAAGAATACCATCACAATATCTCTGATGCTAATGAAGAATATAAAAGGTTTCAGTGATAAAGATCCTTAATTTTGATGAATGAGCAAAAATTAAAACTAAACATGTATGGTATTTTTGAGCTACGTGAATTTGTTCTTTTTGTTTTGTGTTATTTTCTCTTTTAGCGGCAAGGTCTTCCAGTGTTTCCCAGGCTAACCCCAAACTCTTGGGCTCAAGTGATCCTTCTGCCCCAGACTCTTAAGTAGCTGGGACTACAGGTACATGCCTAAAATTGAAATGACAGACTTTGCAGAACTAAAACATAAGACTTTCTATTAAAGGATTAGGAAGACCTCTGCTTCTTGTCTAATATAAGTGTCAACGTGATTTTAAATTCTTTGGGCATGAAGCTATGGTCAGATAAATACATAAATAAAGAATAACTGAAAAAGAACTGCTGATATCTTTCAAATGCAAATCTTTCTTGGTGTTACATCGAACCCAAACAAAATTGATTTAGGAAGAAATCAATGACGACAGCAGTGCCTCTAGTGAAGTTCCTACTACTGAAACAGAGTGAAAGTCCCATCAGAAAAATGGGAGATTTGTTCTCCAAAATATCTCATCCAAAAGTTAATCTGCAAAAGAAAGGAGCTAGAACAATGATTCTCAATTCTAGCTATAACTACCTGAGCAATCCTTCAATATTTTTGGCCTTAGTCTGGATCCCACCCCAGATTGAGGCAATAATACTCTCTGGTATGGAACCATCCTGATTCTCTAAACATTTGCCAAATACTTCAAACATGCAGATAAAATGGAGAAATTTGCTGAGAGAGAAGATATTTCTTTGTGCCTGCCTTACATTATATCTTTTTCTGATTAAAGTCAGCTCCCACGCATCATTTTTAGCATTACCAAGGAATTACCAACTTATTTTCACAACTGTCTTGAGTTCAATAAGCATGCTTTCTGGAGTCTGCAGGAATTAGAAAACTAAAAGGACGTGCCTCGCTCTATGCCCTTGTTGCAATCACTATTTCCAACCCAGAGAACAAACAGGGATCTTTCAGCTCAGTCATCTCGCCCATTATCATACTGAAGCAGAAGGGAAGATGGAAACTATGTTGAGCAAAAGTAGATGAAGCCTTAAAGCAGAGCTGCTCAAGACGTAGTGTAATGTTCAAACTGCAGCGCTGCAGTGTTCAGTTGGGAATGAAATGGCGGGAAGCAGGATACACAGTGACTGCTCTCCAAGGTGGCCCCAAGGCAGCAAACGGCCACCCAAATGTGATTCAGCAGAGGACAAAACACTCCCAAGTTCAGAGTCCAAGGAATTAATGCCTGATGGATAATGAAGAGTTGCTTCCTAATTTACATTTTATTTAGTAAATCTTTCTTAAACTAGTAATAATCCAAGCATCTTTGTGTGAAGCATACAGACTTGTAGTGTCAAATGTTGATTCCTGAACTCCAGGGATAACAAAAGTTATGAATCTGTTGCCTTTCTCTCAAATATTTTTAGTGTATACCCCACTGGCTGTTTGGACTCATGGTTTCTGCAACTGTGAAATTGACAAACTGTGAATTGAAAATACGAAAAAAAAAAGTCATCCAGAAAGTTCCAAAAATGCAAAACTTGAATTTGAGCACTACACAGAAACCACACAAATGAAGTGATCTGTGGATTAGGAAAACAAGACACAAATGTTGAAAGTTACATCGTTGCTGACATGTACAATTTAGTTGGGCCTATAATAATTATGTCTGTTGTGAAAATGTACATTTATTATTATACCCTAAACAATATGCAATAATAACTATTTGCATGTTATTTACATTGTATCACATACTTTAATAACCTAGAGATTATTTTCAGTGTATGGGAGAAAGTTGTAAAGTATATACAAATATAGTTATCCCTCCTTATCTATAGGGCATAGGTACCAAAATATGTGAATATTCATACTCCATTTAAAATGCTATTGTATTTGCATAAAACCTACATATATCCTTCCACACACCATAAATTACATATAATACCAATACAAAACAATTGCAGTTTAAATGTAGTGGTTGTTTGCACATTATCAGCATAGATACAATCATCATAAGCCTACTTTCTTTTTCTTTGTTTCTTTCTTTCTTTCATATTTAGCAAAAGTTGGGAATGAAAGCAGGACCTTCACATTGAGCTACCTCCTTAGCCCATTTATTTTTTATTTTGAAACAGAGGCTCACTCAGTTGCCCAGGATGCACTGGAACTTGCACTCTTTCTATCTCATTCTCCCAGAGTGCTGGGTTATAGGCATGTGGGGTATGATTCCCAGCTGCCTCCCATAGTTTTGATCGGTGGAAAGAACAGTTACTGAAGGTTACATATTTACTTTGTGTTGTGTTGTGTTGTGTTCTATTGTATCACATTGTATTAGGCCATAAAATACATAATAACATATACTCTGTTTTTACTTCCTCTACACATGGCTACTTTGTGTGTAGATGATCATTGTTCTAACTTATTCTTAGTGCTACTGTAGATTTAATTATGTACATAGACCTTTCTTTAGTTAATTATAAATTGATACACATTTAAAGAGTGCTTGAATTGTACTTTAGTGATGTGCATTTGCCTTACCTTCTCTAGATAAATCTCTGGCTGCACAATGGTTATGATAAAGGGAATACGCATATCAAGTTTTCCTGCTAGAGAACTATTACATTCAGTATTTTGAACGATAGGATGAGATGAACCTGGCTACACTTAAAAATATCTGCCCCTACACCTTACTGAGTAAGCAGGTTGCTTAGAAAGTTGGAGTCTCAATTTCATCTTCTGTAAAATAAAAACAATAATATTCCTCATATAATATTTTATGAGACCTAAAGGAAAAATACAGATCAAAGTTATTCACTAGGAGTATACATTTTCTATCCTTCAAATTTTTATTATGTTTTGTTAATCAGTTCTATAAAAAATTACAAGAATTTGCAATTATAGTGAATATTTGGTTTTGAAATACTTTTGCACATTTGACCTACCTCCTAAAATAGCCGAAAATTGATACCAACATCTTGTTATATTAGTCACTTTTCTGTAAATGGAACTAAACATCTGACACCTACAAGATGAAACCCACTCAATTCACAGCAATTGTGAAACAGAGAACGAAGGCTCCTGGGACAAGAATATACTCTTGCAATTGACACTTCAGTGATGCACCTTCTAAAAGATGCCTCCTCCTAACAGCACATTTAGCTAGAAACTTATCAATGGATTGATCCACTGGTGAGTATAGCTCCTCTGTGAGCCGATCATTTTTCAAAACCCCTATCTCTAGACACATGAAAAATTTAGGAGATATTTTAGATCTAAACTACGATTGTAGTTTTTTTTAAATTTCTTCTTAATGAAGCTGATCATCTCATTTTATCTGCTTTTTTTAGCTATTCAGGATAATTGAGTCTATTCCTTCCTCATTTTATCAAGAAGTTATTCCATCAATTTTTAAAGATTAGCAAGTTGCAGCCTATCTAATATTTGTTTTGTTTTTTTTAGGACTAATGATTTATTTCATGTATAACTCATATTACCTACTAAATGTGTTTCAGTTGGTGGATTTTAAGGATCCTGTGTAGAGAGAAAATGAATGCCCAAATTTTCCTAGAAGTCTTCCTAAGTCACAATCTAGTTCACTGTTTTATAATTGTCTCGTTTTCAACTATTTCCCTCAACTTTTTGTCTTGAACATTTTTCTTTTTCTTTTCTGAATATTATGAAAAAATGAAACACAGTTTCACACTGAGTATCACTACCTTTAAAGTAGTTACTCAGAGTAATATCATTTTTTATATATAAAATTTTATTGAAACACAGAAAACTTCTTGTACTTATATAGCTTGTCATCTATGACTGCTTTCCTGCAATTATGGCAGTGTTGACTATTTCTCAGAGGTTTTATGGTTCACAATGCCAAAAATATTTACTATCTAAACCTTTAAACAAAACAAAACAGAAAATAACTGTTGACATTGCTCCATAGTAATTCTTCCTGAACTTGCCTGCAACCTTTATAGCCTATACATTTGGATATGAATAAGGGCAGTACCTTGAATTTCTCTTTACCTCAGGTGTCCCCAGCGACATCTTTGACCAGTACTGGTCCACAGCCTCCTAAGAACCAAATTGCACCACAGGAACTGAACATCAAATGGGTGAGCAAAGGTTCACCTGTATTTGTAACCATACTCCATCACTGGCATCACAGCCTCGGCTCCACAGACATGAGATTCTCAAGGAACAGAAACACCACTGCGAACTGTGCACGCAAGGGATCTAGGCTGCATACTCCTTCGGAGAATCTACTGCCTGATGATCCACGGTGGAGCTGAGGCTGTGATGCTAGGGAAGCAGCTGCAAACAGAGATTAATGTTAGCAAAACCTGCACAGAGACCATAGCAAATCAGTTCCCTGCAGACTCATACCGAAACCATGTCAGTGAATGGCATGTCACAATGAAGCACCATCTGGTGGCAGAGGTTACAGTGGCAAATGAGTAAACACACTTCATTTGTGGAGCGGCATCTGACAGCAGCCTTTAAATCAGAATCTGACATGTTTTTAGTCTTCATGTAGGCTGCTCATTATTTGCTCATTTTCATTCCTCTCTCATTCCTTCACTGCACACTTGTGTTTGTTACAGTTTTGAAAGCCCACAAGCTAACCCAAACCAAAAAGACTAAAAACCAAACTTCACTGGAGAACTTTTTGAAAAGTAGGGAAGTCCCAACAATGAGAGAGAGTGAAAAGACTCTAGTATGTCCAACAGAAAGAAAACTGCATTTAAAAGAAAAAATCGAGTCCTACTGAAATTTTGGGTTCTTTGCAACAGATGCCTCACATTCTCCAAGCCTGCTCTGTATAATGTATGGCTACTGGCTATCCAATGAAGCCATGAATCCTTTAACACTACTTTACCACATGGAGGTCAAGCATCCTGCATTCAAATGGAAGCCTTTGGAGATTTTTACAAAAGAAAACAAAAATTAACATAGAGAACACAAGCAAGTATTGAAGGACACCACTTCATCAAATATGTCTGCAGACAGCATCACTCTTAGTGGCTCATTTCACATAACTTTTGGGAGAGGAAGTTCATGATATTCTTTTGGCTAGCAGCATTATTAGACAAACTGATGAAACAGCAGAGGATACCGAGACACAATTATTAGAAAGTATTAACGAGTGGGGCTGGGGTATGCATTCGTGGTCAACAAGTCTATTGAAGTTCCCAAGGCAGCGATGCTTGGTTTGTACAATGTATTTTCCATGTGGAAGGGCACGAGGATATGTTATGTGTACTTTTGTTGCCCACCAACACTCACAGCTATAGAACTTTTTGAATATTTAAATGACTACATATTGGCCATTTTGTGTTGGTAAACACACAGACACAGGTGCTGTCATGAATGAACAGCTCTCTGTTTATACAAGATAGGTCAAAACAGTTGCATGAGAATATGCATCTATATACTGTGTCATTCACTGAGAACTACTGGCTCATCAAAAAAGTGTCACCTCAATTTAACAACATTGTGCAGGATGTGATCAAAATTATAAATCTCATTAAAGTACACACCTTTAAGTTTGCTTGCACAGCTTTGTGAGGGGATGAACACAGAACATACATATTTTATTCTACTTACAGAAGTGAGATAGCTTTCTAAAGGCAGATCACTGGCTGAAATTTTGAGTTATAAAAACTGCTCAAGAGATTTCTTTTGGAGAAACAGTCACCACTGGCATTTGCTTATTCATCCAACATATTAAAATTGCTCAATATACTCAGTTTGTCACTTCAGGGTACCTGACATCTGTATTCACGTCAGCAGACAAAGTGACTCCATTCAAAGCTAAACTGGAATTAGGGGAGTCACAAGTGAACACTGAGATTTTTAACTTGTTGGAAACATAGCAGAAATTTTGAAGGAGACTGAGCTAGAGCCTTCTTTCTCCCAACTGGTGTACGGGTACTTATCTCAGCTCTTGAAAGCATTTGGAGCATTATTTCCCAATCACAAATGATGCCCATACTGGGAGTGGTCCTGCGACTGATTTGTGAATTACCCAGGTAAAATGACTTTGTGCTAGAAGAGGATCAGCTGCTTAGAATTGCAAGTAATTGTGGCCCTAAAAGTATGTTTGATACTAGTACACATGTCCATATGTTCTGCGTTAAAGTCATGGTGGAATTTTCTGAAACTGCCATGAAAGCATGGCAAAGTCTGCTTCCATTTCCAACATCCTGTTTTTGTGAAGCAGGATTTTCTGCAATGACAGTAACCAAAACAAGACGATAGAGTCAAATGGATATAAGCAACACATTTGAGATGTCATTGAAATCCATCAGCCCTAGGTGAGACTTTCTACTTGCAGGAAAACAAGCTCAAGGCTCCCACTGAGTCTGCATTATGGTGAGTTTTATAATAATTTTATTATATATTACGATTTGATCATAATAGAAAGAAAATGCACACTAAAATGCAGTGCACTTTAATCTTCCCAAAACCATCCATTTGGTCCATGGAAATATTGTCTTCCACAAAACTGGTCCCTCATGCCAAAATTGTAGGGGCTGCTGCTTTAGCTAATATAGTCCTTGGCATTGAGACATGACCTTTTAGCATAACATGACTGTATCGCTACATGTCACAACTGTGGGAAATGCAAGTGAACAAGAAACACATGAAGATTTAATCCTATTTCCACCACATTTCTTGAGACTTTTTCTCTTTTTTTGTTGGCAAAATTACTTCGTTTTTCAAGGCCAAGTTCAAATGACACATTATACAAAAGCATTCTCTAGATCTATACCAAATAAACATAAAAAAAGTGCTCCTCTTCTGTACACCATAAAGCTTTGGAAAAATCAACATTGCAGAATTATAACTTCATATTATAATTAGGAGCTTATGAATATGCCCCCTTTAAAAAAAGTATGACTGTCTTTACATCAGTGACTCTATGTTGCATTTCTCTTAATACACCCAATATCCAGCAAAGAGTGGCCTTGCATTAAATATTCATTAAATGAATGAATGAAGAATATATTCATTATTAGTCTGGGTCATTTAACTTTATTCTGCATTAATTTAACCACCATATATAATATTTTCCCATCATCTTTCAAGGTTAAGAACTCCTTAAGTCCACTCTAGATTTAGGTACTTAATAGGCTAGAATTCTTATGGATGGCACTGGCTCATTTTACCCTCAAGGCAGGCAGTATTTTACTCTAAACACTAGTGAACATTTCCTCCACTAGACGAGATCTAAAATTTCTTTTTAATAAGGTATCTTCTACTGTAGAGCAAAGCAATGAACGGTCATTCCTCCAGTCTCTTGATTCTTTGTACTAGTTACGTAAACAGAATGATGGGGTTATGAAATCTGGTCACCATATTCCCTTAGTTTATTCACCTAACAAATATTTAACTAAGACTTGATCTGAAACAAGTAACGTGTTAGTCTTGAAATATAATCTCCTAAAAATTGGCCTTCCAAAGGAGAGGAACCATACTTGTAAATAGACATTTATTCTTCCAAATGACATATTCGCAAGCGTGCTCTTTCAAAAAGAAATATCAAACAAAGCAAAGGTAGACAGGTATTACATGCCAAACTATTACGTGACCCATCAGGGTTAGCAAATTTTTATCTCTGAACATAATCTTATTTGTGGAATGAAACTCCCTAAGACAACTCCACTCACTTTCTACAAATGTTTATGAAAATGTTAAGCTCATGAAAATTCTAGGAGTGTATGGTTAAAATTGATTAATCAAACTGAAAATTTTATTGTCCCATCTGAGCCCTTCTACACTTTATTCTCTTTTACGGATCACAGGTAGTTTCACTTGTTTGAAACAAATCATCTTGTAATTGTGCTAATGGGATAACCTTGCATTTATAGAAATTAATGCAGTACCATCTCTCTGTTTCATCTCTTCTTATGTTACATGTCTTTTTAAAAATCCAAATATGTCTCTACTTCTGGTAATTACTTAAAAGGATGCCTTAAATGTTGACTGACTCCCAAAGCACTCAGGTCCTTCACAGGGATTTTAATAAATAAAACATACTTAGTAGTCTTGTGCATGCCTGTATTTGCAGTAAAAATATGAGCTACTTAGCTATATTTATCAAGGTATTTGATGAAATCAACAGAGAATAATACCATTACTTACTAGTAGGTAAACATAAACTGGGCTAAGACTTTATTCATCTATAAAATGGGAATGTTGCAGAAATTGACTGTTGAGAAGCCAGTGCCACTCAGAGAATTGGACAACTCAGGTTGATTTATATCGATGGACCCAGGAGAGTTCACATTCCAAGGCCCTGGGCTCCAAACAAAGCGACTTTGGGGTGTTTATATGATTTTACGTCGTCCAGTTTCACTAGTTCCCTCGTTCTCCATTTAGGGAAAGGATTTATAAGCTTCTATATGATTGGCCCCTAAACATGCACTATCAGTGAGGGGCACATAGGCAGTGGGTACAGGATGTAAGGGGAGGGGGGCTCGATTACACAAGTGTGCGATTAGGAACAGGTTGGGTCAACCATTAACCATTTCCAAAGTTGCGGGGAAGGGTTTTATGACTCCTTTCCAGAACCCAGAGCCCCAGGCCTTGGGGCTTTCCTGCCTCAGGAATAACAGTATACCCAATAAAGTTGGTGTAGGAATAAATATGCTGTGCTACATAAAATACTGAGCCCAGGGCCCAGCATTTAATAATTATAATGTCTCTTAGTTTCATATATGTAGTAAAGTATTTCATCAAGAGCTTTGTCTACACGCCTCCCTGATATGGCTGGCTCAGTTCCTGGGTCCACATCCAAATCATATCCAAACCATATGAAGCTTATTATTTAAACCAATGAAGAAAAATCCCTATTACTGAACACAGCAAAACCTGTTTCAGATGAAAAATTTTCCTGTCTTGCTGGTGAGCAGAGCATGTATTTCAAAAACAAATGAAAGCTTGTCATCCTTTTTATTTTTACAGCATCTAGAGATCCTTTTAGTGGCATTAGTCAATAAAAATTAAACAGTGAGAAAATTGAGGGGTGGAGAAGAGGAGTAATGTGAATGGCAGAAGTGAAGATTCAATGTAGGGGTAAGGTAAAACACATTCTAATTCAAGGAACCCGCAGGGCAAAGGAAAGAGTGGTTTCCCTGAGCATATGTGGGATGGATTGAGAAGTAAAGTACAAATGTGCTAGGACTGGCTTTACTGTGGCATAGAGTTCCTCAGAGGAAACTAAAGTTTGGTAACTTTGGGTGCTCTTTAGAAAAGTGGAGGGAAAAATCTAGACAGAGAAGTTAAAGTAGTTGGGAAAGCAGCTTGACCAAATAGATATCCACTTTAATTTAGCTAAAAGAAGGTCAATTGAAATTTTCCATCAAAATCATACAATTTGCTGTGTCTCTGTGTTCTTGTTTCAATAGAGAAGGTACAATTTGCTGTCTTTTCATAAAAAAAAAAAGATAAATTCAAATCATCCTTCAAAATACATTTATCTGCACAGGTCTAAGTCAGGAGTTATACCTCTCAGAAGTTACATTCCCTTCTATGCAATTGTGCCTTTATGTATGGTTTCCCTCCTGCAAAAATGTACTTTCCCTCTGCTGGCACCCACAATCAGAATCTTACTTCAAGTGCCACCAAATGCCATTTTCTCATAAGCCCTTCAAATAATCAGGCGCTGTTGTCTCTTTCACCCCATTCCATTTAGTTAAAAAATTCTAGTATAATTCAAATATTTGCCCACAAGTCTGCACATTTATTAAACGTTAGTTTGAGTAATAAAATTACAGGTACATTCTAAAAAGAAATCAATGTTTATTAGGAAATGGTATTATGTTTCACCGCTCCATCATGTTCCAAAAACTAGAATTTTTTTTTCCAAATTTAATTTAATAGCTACTCTTGTTTCTTAGGCATGTCCCCTTATTTACTGAAATTATCAAGTAAAATTATTGTATTACTTTTATTATTTATGATCCATTAATACTTTTGTTATTTATTATTTACTACCCTTATAATAAAGCAGAGTGTTGTCTTATAACAGAGACAAAACGAGATAAGAAATGTTGGCGGAGATTCTTCCAGAACTCCTCGTCCCCTGAAGACACACAGAGTGAATACAATGGACTGCATTTGTGGCTGCCATTGGTAGGCTACATATACCTGCCATTTAACAAAATATTCCTTCGCAGTTTGGTCTCTGAGCAAACTCTGCTGATTTAACATGTTTTTGCTGCCCATTAACTCTGCAGGAGATGGACTCTCCTGTTAAGAAAGCACTGAGCTGGTTTCTGCTCAGCTTAGTTCATCATTAACAAAATTGTCAGCTGAGTTCTGACTAAGAATCCTTATTATTGTTGATTATATAAAAGGCAGATAAAGCATAGCAGGTATTCAGGTTTCAGATGGAACGTGCACAATTGAAGTTGGTAGGAAAGTATTTTCTTGTCTAATAATCAGAGTCACACCGAAGAGGATAGAACACGTTGTCCAAATGAGAAAGGAAAAGGAGAACTTAGTGAATACCCACGTGTCTAAATCAGGAGTTACCCGTCTCTCAACAGAAGATATGCATGGTGTAGGACAAGCAAATTCCCATAGAATCCTGGTATTCGCATAGTGTGGTACAAGCATATTCTCGTAGAATACCACAGCAAAGGCACGGGGAACACTGATCGACACTGTTCCTTCCCAGGTGGGTAATCTGACTGAAAGAGATTACTCAATAGTCCTGAACCGATGGATCTGAACATTCAGATGCAGGCCCTCTGGCTCAGCCTTCTATATTTTGTAAACAATCATTAAACACAGTTGCCACAAGAATGTCGTACTTACTAGTCTTATAAAGATCTCCAGAATATTAGAAAAGGTTATGTGATTATCTATTTAGATAAATGTAAACCTAAATATTCAAAAAGACTGAGTTGCTTAACAGTAAAAATTTAATAGATATTTTGAAAGACAAGAAAAATACTTCGATATTATTTTTAAATAACTACCTTATATTAAGACCCCTACAAAATGCTTAACATGAATTATCTCCTGGCTTCTCATTGAATTCCTAGGAAGTAGTTAATACTATATGGGGACACCTTCCATTCACTTGGACACACACACAACACTTCTTCATTCATATCTATGAATTTACACTGATTATTGTCTTAGTCATCTTTCTTGTCCATGGGACAAAACACTGGGTGCCCAAAACTTAAAGGAGGAGCATTTTATTTTGCCTCAGAGTTTTAGAAGTGTCAGTCCATGGTCGGCAGACTCAAAAGCAGAAATGTCAAGGGGGAAGGTGCTGCTTATATCATGGTTGCCAGGAAACAGAGCAAACAGAGGAGCTAGGGAGGGAGATACATCTTCCCAGATCATGCCCCCAGTGACCTACCTCTGAGCAGGCCCCACATCCAAACAGCCAGTCAACTATGAAGTCATCAATGGTCAAACCCACTGATGAGCATAGTGGCCCTATGAGCCAATCACCTTCTAAACATGCGAGGCTTTCAGGAACACCTCAGAACTAAACCATAACTATCATGAACTCTCTGTCCTCTGTTCATTCTGCGTATAGTTTTCCATGACTTCAGCTTCGTACAACCATTACAGTCCTTTGTCCTCTGTTCCATGGACAGTGGGAGGTCATGGAGGCCAATAGTTCCCAGATAGCAAACCAATCTTGGTCATTAATCTCCACCTTGCTTGTACCTTCATAAATACTGGCTGACAGGGGCTTGGGATTTAGCTCAGTGCTTAGAGTGTTTGCCTCACAAGCATGAGGTCTTGAGTTTGATTCCCAGTACCAAAAAAAAAAAAAAAAAAAAAATACTGGCTGACAGATAACACACTGCACTGTTAGCTTGTTTTACAGAGAAGGAACTGGTGTCCAAGGTCAGCAAGGTAGCAAATGTCGGAAGTCAGATTTAAATGAGTCTTCTATCAAATCAGGACCCAAACTGATCTATTGTCTTCTGCTTATGCTCCTTCCAGGATGTACAATCCTAATTTCGACCCCCTGTTTTCTCTGGTCTTTGATAGCCCTATGGCCTATGGAGAAGAAAGAAAATAACTCCCAAATGAGAAAAGGCATTAGCAATATCTTCAGCTGCTGTAGGAGAAAGTATAATTTTATGAACCTAGATCTAGTTAGCACAAGGAAAAAAAAAAGGATATTAAAGTCATCTATAAAATGTACACATAGTAATTCACCTTTAAAATGCACCCATTTGTGCCACTAAATATTTACAAATAGGATATTTCAAGAATTTCCATAATTTAAAATTTCAATACCAATGTAATAGACGCCTGGAGTGTCATTATAGTTCATAAATAGATGGTACTGTACAGAATTAGAAAAGTTACCAAAGTCAAAGAATAATTCCAAAGAATGAATAATCTTTGAATATCACTTCATCTGTCTAGGGTTTTTCTTCTTTCTAAGGAAAATGTGGAAATATTTGTGTAAATAAGTCCATGCTATTACCCAATCAATAAAGCAAAATAATAAAATACCAAGTGCCTTATGGTCTTAAAATGCAGGATTCATTCCATTCCATGAATAATAAGATTGTTCATGGTTCTATGCATTCTACTGATGCATCTTAATTTCTCACCAACATCTTCACACTCTAAGTGAATCAACTACTTGTACCTTCCCAGGCTCACAATGCTTACCAAGTCTGTAACTTTTCCAAGTTGCTTCGGCTGCCTGGGAGCCTCTTACATCTATGCAGTCTTGTAAACTCTCTATTCCTCTAAAAAAAATCTATGAAAATTGTCATCTCCATGACAGCATTGTTAAATTATAATAAATCTGGTGCTACCATAGCATGCTGTACATTTCTCAGTTATTAGATTCTAAAGATATGCAGCAGTCAACTAGCTGGATACTCTTTGAAAGCAAAAATTGTTTGTTTTTGTTTTTCTCATCTTTGCATCCTTAGAAAATAATATGTGTCTAACAGTGCTGACTTAACAAATGTAAATGAATCAATTTACAAATAAAGGAATGGCTGAAAGCTTGACTCAGAGAGCAGATTTCCGGCACTTAATTGAAAAAGAAACTGAGTAACCTCAAGTTTTAAGTGTTATGTTGAATCACTATAGGTTTTGAAATAGATATAGAATAAATTTCTAGGAATCAAACATTTATAAGATTTCCCTGGGCAATAAAAGAGTTTTGCTTAAGAACCTCACCATTTTCACTGAATTCAGTTGCTGAAAATGTTATCTGGTGACACAATGTTTCTTTTTCTCACTGCACCATGCCTTGCACAATGACAGTTCCATACATCGGCACCCATACAATTTCCTTCTTTGCCCACTGTAGTTCACTGAATGGTGCTTCCAAAGATACCAGGTTCTAATGCTCAGAACTTGCAACTGTCGATTCATTTGGATAAAGATTCTTTATGGTTGTGATTAAGTAAAGATTTTGAGATAAGATGATCCTGGACTATCCAGAGGAGCCTTAAAAGCCACCACAATTATTTTCACAAAAGAGGGGTAAAGAAAGACTTCAAACACAGAAGAGAAGTAGAACACATGACCGCAGACACAGATATTGGGGTGATGTAGTCATCATGTCAAAAATATAAAGCTATCAGTCACCTAAATAAAGAAAAAGCAAGGGAAATATGTTCCCTAGAGTCTCTGAAGGTATTGAAGTTTTGTCAACACCTTGACTTTGGCTTAATCAAACTGATTATAGACTTCTGGTCTCCAGAATTGTGAGAAAATAAATTTCTGTTGTTTCAAGTCACCAAGCCTTTAGTAGTTTGTTATAGCATCACAGGAAATAAATCTACAAAGATAACCCTTGCCTTGCCTTCAGAGCTGTCTCATAATTCACACACAATATATTTATATATCAGGTACTAGATGCAGAGGATGGAGCCAGAACAAACTGTTATATACAGATTCTTGATCATTTCAGGTACTTCTGTTCTTCCTGTACTGCCTATTGTTCTTGTACTTATTTCATCAGAGCCCTGATCATGTTATAATTTGATTTTAGGTCTATCATTCCTTAAGAGGAGGGCCCATTTTTATTCGTATTTCTTTCCCAAGGACATTGCATAGTGTCTGGTTGAGAACACATGCTCAGAATATATTTGGTGAATTAAATTAAATGGAATCACAAAAATTCAATAAAACCTTTCAAAAGAACAAAGGCCTTGTGTGTGACACCATATAAGGCAAATTAAAAATGTGTGTTCTTTCTGGAAGATGAGGATGTTAATAACATTCTGGTAAATATCCCAGGACTGTATATATTGCAGAACTAACTGATATTGTTGCTGAGAAAGAAGCAGGTCCTCATCTTACTAAAATGTGCTGAATCATGCAATTGTATAACATATTTCCAACTGTTCATGTAGATAGTTATTCCTGCTGAAAGAACACTCCAAAGATCCAGAGCAGAGATGGCAGTGTGCAACACATTAGCCATAAAGCATTTTCTAAATGTCTCTATGAGAAAGACCATAGGGAGAGTTGCGCAATTATTTAATAATGGAGCTTTTGAGTATTTCTGGGGTCAGAGGAAGTGACACATATAATTTTGTAGTTTAGAGGAAGGATACCAAAATGGGGATAAGGAAAAAATAGCAACAATGATTGTATTTTCATATATGAGGAACTATATTCAGAAGCCCTGATGGTAATGTCCAGTGTGGTGACTCATGTCAAATAAGCCATCTTTTTTAGTTTTGTTCTAGAGAAGCACAAGCCCTAAATACTTCCTGCACTGTTGCCAACCACAATTTGAATGAATCCTTTGCTTCATTCCTGCCAATATTCTTGCGGAATGTAGTCTAATGGATAATACACGGGCAATCATAGCTCTAAAATTTCAACTCACTTTGAACCTAGGAGCTGCAACTCCAGAAATGGAGCTAGGCAATTCATTCGAAATTACCTTAGTAAGAGCATATATACACCTTAGTAAGAGCATATATATATATATATATATATATATATATATATATATATATGTATATATACATATATATACATATATATATGAAATATACATATATATAATGTTTATTGCAATTCACTGGCTTTGAAACTTTATTGCATAGTAAGCACATCATCTTTAACTAAGTTCAGTTGCTATCACACTAAAGGAGGCTGATGAAGACTTAAAAGGTTGCCCGACTCAGTTATAAGAAATGCTTGATTACTTCCCTCACTGAATAGCAATCCAGAAATCAGTCGCTTCCTGTCACTCCTTAAATGACAGACTCTTATCATTAATGATTTTGGAATAGTGTAACTGAGACGTACTCACTTCCCGTCTGGACATAGCACACCACTGCAAACCTAAACACTTTCTTTCCTTTCCTCACTCTGCCATTCTTAACCAAGGCTGTGCTTTTAGGTATTTTTGCAAAGGGTCACAGGACGTTGTATGGGTTACCTTATGTCTCCCTCTGTAACTAATCTCTCTCCATTCTTCTCTATTTCTCTCTCTTTTTCTCTCTCTCCCCCACCCTCCTTTTCTCTCTTTCTCTAAGAGTTGAGGCAACCATGTAAGCACTTTTTATGGTTTTCCAAATAAAAACTCAAAACTTCTCACCAAATAAATGCTTCCTCCTTGCACATATCCATTTCAGGAATGGGGCGCCACACGTCTAGAGTTAAACAAATGAAGCCATCTTCCACGTGATGACTCAAAGGCCAAGAAAAGTGAGGCTCTGAGTCAGAGGAAGGAGTTTAGCATTTTGTAGACAGATTTTTCTGTTTTGTTATTCAGCCTTGTGTAGGATTTAATGATCTGAATCAACTCTTTGTAAAACCCACGGATCCATCTACGCAAAGCAAAAATAAACAGACTTGTTAGCAAAGATCACAGCAATAGAAGGAACAGGAGCACACATGTGTCTACCCCACAGCACTGCAAACATATGAAGGAAGAGCTCCTGAGCTCTTCCTGAGAGAGGTCACAATGACCCAGGATGACCTCTAAAATCCACCACAAAGGACCAGTTCTATCCTTTCATGTAATGTGTCACTGATTTTCTTGTCATCTCACTTATTAGAAGAAAAAACGGCTTAATCTTTTCAGTGTGTCACAATGTCACAGAAGGGTTATCATATTTGTCAATGTTTTGATTGGCCTTTTCTACAAACAGGTTAAGGAAATTCAAATTCCCACCTGGTATTGGCATATCTCTCGTTTTTCTATATGATGGGCAAATTCTTTTGCAAACGCTGTGAGCCAAGTACTGTTTCAGGAACTGGAGATATTGCAATGCATGAAGCAGGAAAAGTGCTCCAGCTTTATGCAGCTTGTATCACAAAGGGCATAGAAATAAGCAAATTATGTTCAGTGGCAAGGCTTACAGAAAAGGAAGCATGGAAGGAAAAGGTGAGGAGTTCGGGGCAGGAGGTTTCAGTACCAAATAGGACAATAGGGTAACTGGGCCTAATTAAGAGATGAAGGGAGAGGGAGCAGAGGGAAGGAAAGGGGAGAAAAATATAATCAGTATGTTTTACACACATGAACCAGCTCCCCGTGAGAAATGTAATCATTATGTACTGCAAACACGCACTAATAAAAAATAAAAATTGAAAACAAGAAATAAAGTCTCCTTAAATTACCCCCCCAAAAAAAGATTTGATCTTAGGCTTTAAAGAAGTGAGACGATCGGCTAGGCAGACCACTGGGGGTGAAATGGTTTCAATATTTTGTCCCTTCCAAACTCAAATTGACACTTACGAAGGCAGAGCCCTCATGAATGGATCCATCCTGCTAAGAAAAGGGTTTGCAAGAGTCAGTTAGGTCTCTTCTGCTTTTCCGCCACACGAAAACAGTGTGATACTCTGGGAAGATGCAATGCCCAAGGTACACTCCTGGAAATAACAGCCCTCACCATCATACACTGAACCTGCTGTTCCTCAATCTTGGACTTTCTCATCTCCAGAGCTAAGAGAAATAAATTTCTCTTCTTTGTAAATTAGCTAGTACCAGGTACCTTTATATAGCAACAGAAAGTGCACTAAGATAGGAAATACATTTTCTATGCAGAAGACAAAGACTTTAAATGGTTTATGGATTATCCAGAAGCCCAGCTTGATTAGACTGGAGGAAGACACAGGTACAGGGTAAGTAGATGTTAGAGAAACAAGGGAGGCCAGATTATGAAGATTTGGAAGGCCATCTAATTCCTTTGTAAAAATCTACAGCAAAGAAGAACTGTATCAAATTCATTATACACAAATGTTCAGGTTCTAGAAAGTATACTTAGCCATGATATTTTATCATAGGCAGCATACACTCTTTTTAATATATCTATTGACACCAGTAACCAGAAGTATATCTGGGCTTCAGTAAGCTCCCAGGAAAGTCAACATAACATATCTTGCAAAATTTTATGTTTATGACATCTGTAATCATAGGGTGTGCAAAAAATTATCACCTCAACAGAATTAAAATGAATGTATCACTTCATTCATTTCTGAACTGGGCTTTGATATGGTTTTTAAACATGTGTGCTCTATTCTACATGCAGGAAATGAGAATGAAATCATTGCAGAGAATTGTCTCAGGTGGACAGACAACCAGGTAAATAGGTCTAATTCTAAAATCTCTTCAAGGAAAGTATTTGTGTCTTCCTAGTGCTGGAAAAACAATGCCCTGGTACCATGTGTTAGAGGATGTTTGCATGAGTTAATGTATTTATGCCCACAATCTTCTCCCATGTTGATGATGGGGAAGCTGAGAATTGAAAAAGAAAAAGTCATTTGCCAAATGAAGTTCACACAGTTAGCAAGCAGTAGATCCAGAGAACTATCCCTGACAGTCTGATTTTAGATTACATTATCTTGGCTATTATGCTATGCTGTGTCACTTTGAAAACTAGAGATTTATTGGAAATTTTGAGGTGTTTCTGAAAGTTACTCATTAGGTCGAATTCAGTAAGAGGATTCTGTAGTGCAGCTCAAGATAAATGCAAGGAAGTTGGGCAGGTCCCCTACTCACCGTAATTCACAGTAAACTGTGATTCCAAAAGGAATTTAGGCTGCTCAGCTCCCATTCTACTCTTACGTAAAACGGGGTCACTGATATCTTTGCCCTGCATGAAACAGAGACTAAGAGGACATGTTGGGGGTAGGAGATGGGAACGCATGGCAAATTTCACGCCTGGAGAACAAGCTATGTTTCATTCCTCCTTCCCATATTCAAGCCTTCAAATCACTTCATTAGAGTCAAAGATCACAGATTACTTAAATTAAAGATGAGTAGACATATCAGAATCATTTAAGAAGGGCACAGATGTAGCTCGGGAAGGTAAATGTGAGTTTAGTGTACTTGAGGCCCTGGGTTTAATTTTCAGCACAAAATAAGTACATACGTAAGATTACCAAACATTTCACAATACAACCTCAGAAAAATTATCAAATTCAATGTACAGAAAAAATATATACATATAGATATGCATGTGTATGTGTGGTGCAGACCACAGAGCGAATAGCACTGATTGAACATTTTGAAAGTTAAAATTTTGTTTTCAGATACTTAAGAGGCAGATTGTATCCATAAGGCAAGAACTGTTTCTTTTAATAAAGACAGAAGCAAATATTGGTAATTAAAAGCATGATTGCTGCAATTAGAGTCTCAACTGCTGGGCTGGATGGCAGAAGAGAAAAGGCTAACGAGGAAGACAAGAGACAAGAAGCAAAACAATCATTGTGCTAAAGGTTAGAGAAAAATTTAGAGCAAAGGGGAATTGTCCCAGAAGACTGATCATCTAAAAGAAGTTTGAAAATCAGCAGAAAGAAGCTAATTTTAAAATAATGTAAACAATAACAACAACAATAGTTACTAAAGGCCAATGTTCACCAGACAAACATTCTGTTCTGATCATGCATGTTCTTCAAAGCTGTTCATATACAGCTTTATTTCCTACTTAATTTACATATGGCATATGTTTTAATATTATACACATTTGATATAATTAAACCTGGGGAAGAAAATATCAAAGATAAAAAAAAGAGAAGCATTTAATGTTGGAAAGGCCAAACAAGTTTATAAAAAGATGAAGGAAGACTAAGGAAGAGTGTCACACATGGCCAAGGTTAACCAAAACTAGAGCAAGTCTTATAGCTAAAGCTAATTCATATGTTTGATATAATGAGATATCATAGAGCCATGAAAATGAATGATGGGGGAAAATTGCATTTGTATAATAATTTTAAAAGATTCAATACAATAAAGATGGTACAAATTTATTTATATAAAATTGGTGCACTGACGCCTGTGCATACACACACACAAACACACACATAAACACACACATAGATGGGTTGTGAAAGTATGAGACATGCACTGTTAACAAGTAGATGGACCTAGGTACAGAAAGGGGATAGGGCAGCGAAGGGGACAGTGAAATTAGACCTGAATTTCTCTCAATATGCTTCTGCCACGAGATATGTAATAACAGATTTATCAAAATACAAATCGAAAATGTAGACCATATTGAAGCAAAGATATGTTTGTGCACTACAGGTTTTTACCTGTTTAGTCAAAATTCTTAAATTTTATATTGGGAAATATTGCTCTTGGTGCAACTTGCCAATCTTAAGAACAACTGCCATATATCCAAAGAGAAATTCATGAATTTATCTTCAATTAGACTTAAACAACTTGAAAATATGTGAGTAGCATGTATGTCTTTTGCTGTTTAACATTACTGAACAGAGTACAGGTAGATGACTGTATAATAAGAACAAATTAAAAATGATATATGATATTTGCCTTCACAAGATTCACACTTGCTAAGTGCAATAGTTGAAGTTTGTACAAATTGCTATGGGAACAAAAAGAAAAAAAAAATTCTAGAAATAATGATAAACACTAAGAGCCTGAGCTCCGCCCCCAAGAAAAAGAGCATTATATTTAAAAAGAAAAGTTCAGCTTCTTTTTTTGAGATAGAATCAACATTCCATCAGTTGAAATGAAGAACACAAAAACATACATATTTTGGCTTTTGAGGTATATAACATGTAGTTTTCATGTGTTGTAGGGTTTTCAATAGATCAGAAGCCCTGTAGTGAGATGATATACTATGTGTTTATTATTTTCATACAAGAGAGATGAGTAAAACAAACACCCATGATAACTACAGTCATGAATTATTTATTCCCTGTATGCTAGTGAGGTTTATGAGATGATATGGTGGCTTGAGGTGACGCTGTGGTTTATGAGGTGACACTGCTTTAAGAGGCAGTCCTTAGTCAAAAAATAAAGAAAATAGTATGTCCCATAGATTGTGCTTACATACATACAAGAAATATTAACATAATAAAGGTTGTGAGAAATTCTGCAGTGGAGAAATTTTCCTGAAAGCCTCTGGCTTATTTTTATTCATTTTTCTGACTACTATAGCATCCTATCCAACATTATGTTGCTTTGAAGAATACCATAACACTCATTTGCACACATATGCCATATAAGTTTCCTTAAGTGTATACTATCAAATATAGATACTCATCAGGATCCTAATCCATGCTTGGAGGTCACTCCTGTTAAGCTTCTCTTTCATCTTCACAAGATTTCTACAGGCATCTCAATGGAACCCAGAGGTGTAACATGTCTTTTAATTAAAATACATACCATGAATACTTGAGGTCACTTATGAAAAAAATCTAACTGTGAATGTTAACTCTATTGAAATTCTGTGTCAAAAACTAATTTTTCATTGCATTGCTGGCTGTGCCAGAACTCTTGCATAGCACTGAATTTAATATATTTCATCTTATATGCATGTAAGAGAAAATAACCAGCATATTTCCATTTTTGTACAGAGAGGTGATCATTTAAATTAGAGCAATAAAGTTGTCTAACTCTTTCAATTCAATAGGGTTGCCTAAATACTACAAAAATAATGAATAACATCTGTAGGTGGTCTCACCAATGCGAAGTTCATCCAGAAAGATAAAATGAACCATGTCCTGACTCACGGTGGAAAGGAATGCTTTTTCTGCACTCCTAATATTTCTTTCTATAAGATAGAGGTCAGTTACAGAAATATTATTGTCCTCTCTTGAACTCATTTGTCTACTCTGCATCTCATGATATAGGACAATTTTCTGATTGTTAAGATGAAGATGAATACAGTATTCATAATATTTATTACAGGGACCAAGTGTCCTTTTCGCCCTCTTCCCATATTGTAATCTCACCCACTGAGCTTTGCCTTTGAATTCAGAGTAAGTCTATCTAACGTGGGTTTCAATAAGCCTGTCCATTTCACTTTCAGACTATGTTACGTCAACCCCTCTTGCCTTTATCAACAATTCTATTCTCCCAAATGCCTTGGTAATTTATTGCTGTTTTATTTCCTAATTGGTTTGGCACAAAGGCAGGAGAGAGGTATATTATTTATTGAACTATCTCAATGATCCCGTCAATTCTAACAGTAATTCAGGGATGTCGTTCTGTGAAGATTCTCAGAGTTTTTTCTCTGAAAATTCAAATGGTTTGTTAAATATGGAATGATACCCCTTTGTGTCAATTAATACTCTCAGCATGTTACACACACTATCACATTTCATCCCTATAGCTATAGACGAAGTAAAGATTATCCACAATAAGAGAATATGAGACTCAGAGAGTTTCAATAAATTGTACCCTGTCATTCAGCTTCTGAATGCCTAGCTCCACTGCCTGGCTCTTTGGTATTCATTGTCCCTTTTTTGCAGTAGAGGGGAGTAGTGGTAGAGGCCGAACTCAGGGCCTTGCTAGGCAAGCACTCTACCACTTGAGCTAAATTTCCAATCCTTCATTGTCTCTCTTTCTTATGGAAACTAAATGACACATGATCTTTCTCTACAACATTTAACTCAATGTTATTCAGTTCAAAACTGTAGGAGATTGGATGTTTAGTAATTTGGAGTAATTTAAAACAGAGTTCCACACTCTCTTGGTTTGTATCCAGTTTTAGCTTGGTCACCTCAGACAAATATTACACAAACTCCAAATCTTCATTTATTTCCCTCAAAAAACATAGTAGACTTTACTTTATGGAGTCTATTTTATAACGTGTTCAACACAGAGCTTAGGACATAGAAAATATTCAGTAAATCTGAACTAGAAAACCTGACAGTAAAACCACACATATTTATAAGATTTCCCTTAGTCCCTAGAGCAGTTGGAGTTACTGTTGTTCGGTAAGAGAAAAGGTACGATGGAAATACTCGCTGTTCTTGCCAAAGCTACTGTGTAATCTATCAAATTCCTCAGGTAGGGAACCACAATAATAACCTAAAACTTTTATGCTTTGACATCCATCCCAGAGGACACGGAATTATAATTGGGAGGTGGTTATGACCCATTGAAATAAAAATGAGTTTTTATTTTTGATAAACACATTTACTCAAAATTACCTGTAGTGTTTCCTATCTGCCGGAAATATTCTTTCCTGAGACCCAACCCTCTTTGTCTTGGTTAATTCCCTTCTTCTGGCTTCATATTCTGCAATGAAAATGCTGGTGTCAAGTAAGACAGACTTCTACAGTCTTGCAGAGCTAAAAATATACAGGGACTCATATCTACCACTATCGACTCATGATAAAATATAGCTCTAGAGAGGCGATCGATATCTGCTTAACTGAATGGATTGAACATAGTCCACATCATGTCAGAGGAATGAGAATAAACCACACATGCAGGATGCTTACCATATGCAAAGTATTTTATAGACAGCTTGGCCACTCATGTCTTACAACATCACATGATACCCGACAGTAACATCACCTTCCCCCACCCCATAAGAAAACTGAAGCTTAAAATGGTTAAATGTCATGCCTAGATTTTTATTAATTGCTTATTAACAGAAAATCTTAGGTTCATATCTGAATATGTTTTGTTACAGTGTGATCACTATGTAATGGATGTAACAAAACCAACAAAGTGTATTGTGCTTTGTTGGACAGATAAAATATATATGGACAGGGATATATGTAGTTATAGAGGACAGTTTCCCCTCCTTCCTACCAGAAGAGAATGTAAAATAGAAACTTCAATAGCAATACTATTCCCAGCAGTTACTGGATGCTTCAAATAGCCAAGTGTAGGAAGTCACTGGCATGCTTGGGTGGAAAACAAAAACCTTTCCCAGCACTACTCCCCAGTGTAGAAGGTTAATTCTTCTACTAATACTTCTGCACAGGTGGTAGCCACCTACAGTGCTTTCCAGCTTGGATGACAACTATGATGTTGCCTGAACATCTCATTCATTTGGAGACAATACAAGTTCCTCCTGCAGATCAGCACATTTCATTATCAAATAATGTAGCAGGAAATGGAAAATATTTACTGTATCATCTAACTCACACCACTACTCCCTGCAGTGTGTTGACTGAAAACCTTTGTCCAGCCTGACTGAAACAAATCAGACTGTGAGGAACCACTTCATACAATCAGCTCCACAACTGGAAACAGTGTTCTGATACCTGCAAGTAATTAACAATGATAATGAAATGGTACTTGGGCCAAAATATAGAACAGGTTCACCAATTATGCTAAGCAGAAGCTTTCTGGTACCTGCATATTTTCATTTCAATGACTACTGATAAAAAAAAAAAAGGCATGAGTCACAACTCCCAAGTCCTAATGCTCTTCTGCAATTAATTTGCATAATGAATAGCAAAATTGAAATAAACGCTAATTATGTACTGAATGGGATGTGAAGAGGTGATTCAAGTAATTTGACTGGCTAATCAACAGATTATTCCCCTGCTCTCTCTGAATACAGCAGATATTTACTACCTGTTATAAATAAATGCAAGTGAGGTTGTCTGGGAGTTAGGATGGCAGCTCCAACAGACATGGACATCACACATCATGGTTTGGTTATTGTTTGATAGTCTGCAGACATCATGCTTGCATTTCAACTGTAGTTAGCGTTTATTGACCATTTATGTGCCAGGTACTGCTTTCAAGTCTGTCCATACATTAACAGATTTAATCTTTACAATCTCATCTTTTAAAAAGCGATGATGTAGCTGAAGTACAGTGAATTTAATAACTTGGCTAACACATCTGATGAGCGGTGAAGTACAGGACTGACACAAGTTGTCCAGTTCCAAAATCCAGGCCCTCCATCATCATGCTAAATTGCCTTTCTCCACACTTAAAAGTGCTTCTGCCTGAACATACACTATGGACACGTGCAGTATTTTGCAGGAGAAAAAGCTGTCACCTAAAACAATCTCCAATCTCAATTTAATGATAATTGAACATTTGGAAACCATCACCAAGCAAATAATTAATATAAGCCAAATGAAGTCTAGGTTCTTATAACTGCATGCTGTTTGATCCAGAAGCACATGAAACCCAATTCCAAATATTTGGGCATTTGAAGGAATGCTCAATTATTCATGTAGCTATTTGGTTTCATAATTGAAGAGACTAAGAAAATTATTAAGACTTTTTTTTTTTTGCAGGGGTTCCTGGGGATCAAACTCAGAGCCTCATGCTTGCTAGGCAAGCGCTCTATCACTTGAGCTAAATCGCCACCTCCCTAAGACTCATTTTTAATGGACTACTGTTCATTGGGGTAATTCATAGTAAAAACTATCACTGAAAATGTCCACCAGCAGTTGTTTAAGCCACGGAAATCTTAGTTTAGGACAAGGAGCCAAAAGCTATCCTGGAAGTCAAATTACTTCTCTCTTTGCTGTAAATCCCACATCACTCTTGAAGCAGATCTGAAGCAGAAGCAACTGCTCTATATTATAATGATGTATGCCAGGCATTTATATACATTATCGCCATTCTTTAAAAGAATATTGTGAAATAGCATTACCTTTATTTTAAAAACAAAAACAAAATAAACTTAAGATGTTGACTAACTTGCTCAGCATTATGCAAAATATAAAAAGGTTACAATTCAAAATTAGATTGTCTTTGAAGTTTAAACCTTCCTAAAATACTTTATAACTATCTTCATAATAATCTTAAAATTAAGAAGCTATAAAATATTTTCAGTACATTCCTTATGTCGTTTCTCATTTGTTCTTTTATATCTTTGAGCATGGAGGCTAAACAATTAGAAAGTCTCAAATTAAAACACAGCCTAGAAAATTATTACTGAGTCACCCTTCTCTTCAAAAAGTAATATCCCATGACTACAGCAGTTTCCTTGAATTCGTTTATGTGTAATTTCTAATCGGATGAATCTACTGGTCTCCTATACTACTTAGAGCTTTGCTATACTCCCACCACTCTTTTGGATCTTATCAAATCTACCCCTAGATAGCAATTCTTCAACATATGCTAGACAGAAATGTACACAAATAAATAAATTTTAAAAGATCATGTCATAAGAGAATTTGAAGTAGACCTTATAATTTTTGGCTGCTTAATATTTTATTTTCCATGGTTTGATTTGGTGCATTATGCCTCATGGTTGAAAAAGTCCTTTAGTGTGATTCTTTTTAATTAGAAAAATTGCACTCAATATGGATTGTACTTAAATTATAGCAATAAATAGAACAACAAAATTGCCTTATACTACACACTTCAATGCCTTCTTTTCAAGACTATTATAAAACGACCACAGGGAAACCACGATTAGCTATTTAATGGGAAATAAATTTCTACATAAGACTTGAGAATTGTTTTCTTTCTTGATTCATAGGTTCAAACAATAGAAGATATTTTTGTTTTACTTTAATAGAAGGTGATTTTGTCCCTAGAAAAATAGTACATTAACCGTCACATGATGTTATTTCTGAAACACATGTCAAGAGGGACATATGTTACCTCAGTGTTTCAATCATCCTAATAGCTTCAAATACCACATGTAACCTCACTCCTTAATTCAAGTCAAAATATAGTGCCTGGATAAGTGACTGATGCAGTATTTGAGTATTTTTAATTATTATGGCTCAGAATCCAACAAATTCAGAACGTTTAATTTAGTAATCTCATAAAATCATGTAACATAGAAGTTGAAGGTTTCATAGGTATTGTTTATTCCATCTTTTTGGTTTAGTTTTCTAACTCCAACATATACAGTACTAGAGAGTTTTTATTTGCATGACCTGAAAGTAGGTCAATCTTTGCCGAGCAAAAGTTTCCAAATGAAATTTCAAAATAATATTTCTTATTAAAATGAAAGCTCATGAGGTTACTTAAGTATAATTACCTGGTGACCTAGTCTGGATTCTTCTTGTCTTGATTAGCACCTGCAGAGAGAGAGGGCACTTCTTTACATTCCTGTTCTGCTTAGCATTAATTTAAAGATCACTGAATGACCATCAGGGCAACTATTGGGAAAGGAAGCTATGAAGGCTCACTTTACTGTGTGTAAACCTGCCTACTGCCCTTTTGATAGACATACAACGGGCTCCCTCTAACTGCCTAAAACTCACACAGACCTGCCACACAGACAGCCAAAGCCAGATGACAAGCCAACAACAAAAGACACAAGATATGAGCAAGGGCTGCTACTCTGAGATGAATCAAACTATCCTGGTGCTCATGGATCGAGAAGAAACCTGGTTTACATCTGCACTTGCTTTCTTAAAACATAAATTTGAAAAATATTTAATGTGCTGAAAGTACAATAAAGAAAAATCTTATACTCTTATTCAAAGAAGTCTGAATGCCATCAAATCAATTTTCATGATATGAAATAAAAATTTGTCACATCTTAAATTATACAACTTTAGAAAGTACATAAAACATCGTCCTAGAGTGGGGATTTAGTGATTTAGCTCAGTGATTAGAGTGTTTGTCTAGCAAGCACAAGGCCCTGAGTTCAATCCCCAGCACCACCAAAAAAAAAAAAAAAAAAAAAAAAAATTCTATGACTTGGTTTCCTGATCTCTATCTACCGTAAGACCAGAGGCTACTGAAGAAGTTGCAATCGCTGCCAGATTATCCACAAAGCCTTTCTGAGAGCTTCTTGCCCACCTCCTTCCTCCAAAGGCCACTTCTCCAGAGAGTCCTTCCCTGACTAGGCTTAGAGTGAAACACATCCACCTCAGGACGCAGCCAGCAAAGCATCTCTTCCTTTCTGTCACACACTCACATAGGCCTCTCTTGTGGTTTTTCCCAGCTCTTGTCCCATTTCTTTTCCATTCACAGATTATTCTATCCCTATTAAACTTTCTCTTCTCCAACCAGAAAGTTAAGTTCAAGGGACCAATTCTGCTTTCTAAAATTTGTTCACCATTGTATTCTTTGTACCTAACACAAAGAATTCAAGTTAAGTATCAAAATATAGTACCTGGATAAGCAACTGGTGCAATATTTGAGTAGTTTGAATAATTGTGGGTGATAGTCCAGCTAAATTAATTATTCTTAATTTAGTAATATCATCAAATTATGTAAGATAGAAGTTGAAGTTTCCTTAGGTATTGCTTATTCTATCTTTGTACCAACAGATAAAGGCACTGAAGTGGAGATGCTGAGATGTGTTTGAAAACTCAACTTTTCTTGGCTAATTATGATGATACTAGATACTGGGGATCTTGCTGAAGTGGATTTTCCAAGTATATCCACATTACCTATGGTTACTACAACTTCTCCAGATTGTTCTCTACAGTTATTTATATACATCATTTTCAGTTGTTTTTAAGTGATCCATTTGGGATGACTGGGATAACCAGTTTCTTCTAACAGAAAAATTTATCAAAATTGCAAAGTAATGTAGAATGCTGAAGCTGCTTCTCCTTACAATTACATGATGTACACAACTGACTTACAGGTCTTTGTGAACTGCAAACATGGCTAGTGTGTAATCGAAAAGCTGTGAGCTCAAACTATAACAATCCCTTCTCTGATGGGAGAGATTCCATCTTGGTTTAAAGTTGACCTGAAATTTTGGAGAACCTTAACATTTCCAGCCGCATCATTTACCATTCTTCCACATTCTTCCTACGCATCAGCCTTACTGCATCCTGAGAAATGGACAATATTCTATTTCAGGTATTTTGTCCAGGCTGCTCCTTATACCTCTAATGGTTATGTTCCCTTATTTGTTTAGGGAGCTCAAAATCATCCTTCAAAATACACACTGAAAATCACTTTGGAGACCAGAAATCTCTTTCTTTCTCGAGGCAGAATTAGTATTTTCTTCCATTAAGATCATAACCTACACCTTTCTCTCTTCCAGTACTCCAATCTATGCTCCCCACTCATCTGCTGGCCCCACCTGCCTGGGGCTGGTTAAAAGGCAAGGATTTTTGTCCTGTTTAACCTCTTTAACTTCAGTGAATGGCTTAAAAGTAATTTTTTTATCTTTACTTTCCTTTGCCTTTTTTAAAATTTTATTTTAATGGTACATTTTAGATGTACATATTGATAACATTCATCATAGGGAATTTGTACCTGTACATGATGTATCTTGTTGCTTCTTTTTTTCCCATTCCCCTCCCCTCACCCCTTCCTCCCTCCCTATTTACAAAAGATTTGTTTCCATTTTTTCCTTCCATTTCTTATTTATCTTTACTTAAAAACCATGCCAAAGGACTTTTTTCATAGCTTTATGAAGCCAAACCAATAAAAAATACAATTTTCTGAAATTTTTTCTCAGAAAACATCTAAAATTAAAGCATCATACTATTTTGACATAAGTATTTTTTCAGAGACCAAAGGCGTTCACATTCCCGAATGCATATACATTGTGGGTCATTATAACTTTACATTTAGTTGTTAACTATATGATACCTGAACATCATATCAATATAATTTATTCTACAAGAGATGACAAAACGAAATCAAATTGCCCATTTTGCTCTTCTGATGGTAGGGATACAAAAAATGATTCCAAATGAACAGCAAATAAATTTATCACAACAACAACAACATAATTGAACTCATTTGTGGACTCAGCTTATCAAGTTATTTATGTATGAGCTATGCAATATGAATAAGCTTATCACTTATGGTCCCTTCAAAATAGTTAAATGGGAAGAATAATTTATCTCCAGTTAAATTTCTGGACATCATTACTGGCTAGTCACTCAAACGACAGAATAAAATAAAGATGCAAATGTATATCCATAAAGTGACCACAGAGTTTAAAACAGCAGATTATTAAATGTTTTCCCTCTAGAAAAATGAATACATAATTTCCATTACAACAGGTTCAGGTTCGGGTTTAAGAAAAGAATACATAAACATATATATATACTATTCTGGACTCCTCAGTTCAACATTTAGTTGTTGAGAATCAAGTCAGCTTTGGATAATTTTTCATCTGTATTATTTTCCAAGATGATGTGGTGTTGCAATCGTCTGCCATTATATGTGTCCTTACCAATTAAACAGGGTCAATCCTGTGATATACTTAATTGCATTTTGAACACACACTCCCAGGGTGATCTCATCTGAAACTATGGCTTAAATTATCATTTATATCCTAGAGTTTTACAGATTGAGACCTTTGGCTCAGACCTCTCTCTTGAGTCTTAATTTTCTAAAATATATTGTCTACACACACCTAAACTTGGATTTTGGTCATGCATCTCAAATCTAACATTTCTTAAACTGAACTAATTAATTACTTCATTGTCATCAAGACTGTATTCTTCCTTTAAAATTCAAGATCCTGTTGAGTTTATGTAGTCAAGTAATATAATAATCTCATTAATGTCCTTTTCTTCTTCTTTCACATGCTTTTACCCTATCAGTCATTTCTGTAATCTCTAATACCCAAATGCGTTTTGAATCTGCCTTTTTTTTTTTTTTTTGTGCTGGGGATCGAACTCGGGTCCTTGTGCTTGCAAGGCAAGCACTTTAACCACTGAGCTAAATCCCCAGCCCCTGCCCTTTTCTTAAATTACCACTATAGGTAACGGTGGTCTTGCTGCAATCTCCATTCTCTTATCTGGTATTTGCAAAAATATGTGTGAGTTGTGGACATTCTCTCATTTAGATTAATGTAGTATCCTTAAACTCAGTCTTTTGACCTCTGATCTTTCTTATCCCAAACCATTTTTCTTGCTGCAGCCAAAGTAACTTTTCAAAACCCTACTTTACTGAGTCATACACTTGTCAAGAGTCCTTCTGACATTCTGCAAAAACAAACAATTCTCAAGTGTGTGAGGCTCAAATAAATAGAAGAGAATTTGGCATTGCAAGGAATGATTGAGCACTGGGCTCTGCTTATCACTGGCACTCAAAGATTTAGGCTAAGGAAGCTTCAGAGATCTGGTGACTGGATCACTGTACTAGTGAAAAGGGTCATAAGCAGTAGTTTATAGATTAAAATATTTGCTTAAATGTTAAATATGCCACTTCTCCTTATGTTGAATTGACTAAAGTAATCAATGGCCACCTCAAACAGGTGGAAATATACAATTTTCCTACATGCTGGAGAAAGAAGAAACAGTGTCTATGAATGCATTAAAGACTACTACAGCTGTACAGTTATTGGTATAAAATCCAAGCATTTCAACACAATTCTAAAGACCAAGAACTTTTTCTGCAGCTTTTCCTCTGCCACTTTATCTGCTAATTTGATATCATCACAATGCAATTTTTCTCTCAGCCCCCTGAATATAAACATTCCACATCCAGTTGCATTCTCTTCCTTCTTGGATCCTCTCTCTCTCCTTAGCCTGGACAGTTTTTC
This sequence comes from Hystrix cristata, assembly GCA_004026905.1. NCBI lineage: Eukaryota > Metazoa > Chordata > Mammalia > Rodentia > Hystricidae > Hystrix > Hystrix cristata. Next base: position 65,136 of record PVJO010005081.1, on the reverse strand, counting down.
TCTCCAATATAAGAAAGATTTCTATTGCTTTATCTCAGTTTTCAAGAGGGGGAGGGAAGGTGAAGGGAAATTTAAAAAGGAAAAGAGAAACAAGCTGTGGTATATACATAGAACCACTCCACAGGACGACTATAAACCATATGAATTGTGAACATGCACTAATAAAAAATTTAAAATTAAAAAAGAAACATTTCTACTGGCAAGCCTTTTTGTATTCCCTTTTATAGTTAGGTGCTCATTGTATATACTCCCAGCATATCACAGAATTTTCTTTTGACATTTTGATAATTCTTTTCCTGTTCATGTTACCTAACTAGAAGTTAAAATCACTATAGCAAGACCGCATGTAGATACCAGGATTCTGGTGTATCCTCATAGCCTGTCCAAAACCCTGGCATAAAGTGGGACCTCATTAAATATTGTTGGAGTAAGTATACATATTTCATCACCAGCTGTGATTGCTTTTTTTAAAAATCTAGGTAATTTACTAGACTTGTGGAAGAGCTACATTATATCTTTAGGCCAAGGCACTGTGGACATAAAGTATGTGGACACAAAGGTATCTTTCGCTACATCTTTATAAGAAGATATACAAAAGAAACATGTAAAAACATATATTCTTAAATTTAAATTAAATTTAAAGTCATTTAGCCAGATTTTTTTCCCATCTTTCATGATCAATTGCTCTTGGTAAAAGTACTTACCATGTAGGTGACTTGTCAATCATGCATCAGTCCACTCAGGAGATTCATTGAGTGACTAGCGAGAATTCAGCCTGGCTCTAGATAATGACTATACTGCAGTGAAAACATCACCTTTATTATGATTTACAGAAACTGATAATAAATCAATATACAGGCAGTGTTTATTCTATGTCTAAGAAAGTCTTTTAAGGTCAAATGATTGAAAAATGGGACTAGAAGATGCCAGAAGTGCGGAAGGAGGAGGGCAGTTTTAAGTAGAATATGAAAGGGGAAGCCCTACAGGCAACTGGTCTAAGACCTGAGGAGGACATTGAGTAGCCACCATACCTTAGGAAAGAGACGTTAGCCAAAGGGAGCAGCATGTAAGGTCCCTGAGCCCTGGCTGTGGCTGCCATGCTGGATCTATAGCGAGGAGGATGGTGTGCCTGGTGAAGAGAGGTGAAGCATGTGCAGTAAACATAGAGTCTGTTAACTCTGTTAGGAAAGTGCAAGTAGTGGTCATGGGATGTTGTTTTTATTTGTTTGCTTGTTGCTTTGTTTTTGATTAACCTAAGACAAGATTAATACATACGGGTTTGTTTTTAAAAGGAGATAAAGATATTACTTTCTGCACTTATGAGTTCTGAGTAGCCCAGACTGTATTTTCTTCTGGTCCTCTCAAAGACATTAAAATAGCTCCAGCTGACCTGAAGGGATTTCATCCATTCACCCTGGCACCACCAACCGTCTTCTCATCTGTCTGCCTCAGTTTTTTCCCTCCTTGCCTTCACCACTGGATTGCTATACAGATACTTGAATATTGTTTAGAATCAAAGCTTTAATTTAGATGAGTCAATTCGACAATGAATGGAAATGTTGATTCCCTTGCAATCAGAAGTAGGTTACATCCCAAGCCCTCAAACTCAAACTAGAAACTCCAATTTAAGCACCACAGTAATGACTTACATTTATACAGTCACTTCTCTCCACAAGTACTCCAGAGGGCTTTTAACAGTTACACAGAGGCAATCACATCACCTGCCATTCAAACACAGTCCTGCCAAGTGGGAAAAAAGTACCTGTTTGATAACAAACAGTAACATAACAAGAAGTAGAAAAAACACTACAAATGTCACAGCTAAATGGGAGGATGGGTGAAAGGAGCAGATTTTTTTTTTAATTTTATTTTAATGGTACATTTTAGATGTACATAGTGATAACATCATAAGGGATTTGTACCTGTACGTGATATATCTTGTTGCTTCTTTTTTCTCATTCCCCTCCCCTCATCCCCTCCTCCCTCCCTATTTACAAAAGCTTCATTTCCATTTTTTCCTTCCATGAAAGGAGCAGATTTAAAAGCCAAAAGTTAATTTGTGACTTTGCAAGTAACATAACTTCCTGTTTGGATTTCCAATCCATTTATCCACTGGTCAACACTTACGTTGTTCCAATTTTTTAGTTTCTACAAAGAACATGGGAGAGAGTGTGAAGAGGCTTCTCTTCACAATGCTGATTTCCCTTCCCTTGTGGGGTTTATAGAGTATATGCTAATCCACTTTTAGGTGTTTGAGAAACCCAGAGAACATTCTGTCAAGTGAAATAAGCCAGGCATAGAAAACCCTGTATGATCTCCCTTACTCGTGAAATCTAAAAACATTGATCAATAGAAATAGAAAGCACAATAATGATTACCAGAAGCTGGAGGTTGGTGGTAGACAGAGAAAAAAGAGACAAAGTAAATGGCCCATGAGTACAAGACTACATTTAGAAAGGTAGAAGAGGTTCATTCTTCAATCTATATATGAATCAAAACATCACCACATACTCCATAAATATACCCAATTACTATTTGCAAATTAAAATAAAACTAAAACAAGCCAGAGGTTTCTCAAATTGTAAATAAGCCAGGATACTATGGCTAAAACGTGCATATCTGTAAAGTATGTACCCCTCATATTTACTGCAGGAGAGATCTCATTATGAATCCCTTACTGTTAGCCAGGTCCATTGCACTACTAAACCATAATGGTATAAATCGATAACCACATGTTGGTTTACTGAGCTGGACCCTTTCCTAAATGTAATTCAACTCTGTACTCTTGATCTCAACTTTTCCTTCTAAGAATAGAGTTAAATGGATTCAAATAGTCTTGATAATGGAGATCAACCAAAGAAAGATGTCAATGTTTCTTAAATACTGAGCAATAAAATAGCGGCATTGGATTCACCAGAGGAGCTTAATAGAAGTCCAGATTCAAGAGACCCAGTTCATATTTTTTAAGACTTAAAATTATGCTTTTTAATGAGTTGGTTAAGTAGTCAGCATATATAGATGCTGGGCATTTGGACAGAGAGATTAATGTGTGACTTTAAGGCTATGAGACAAGGGAAGCAGAATGGAGAGATCGTAAAAACATGATCATTTAGGGCAAGAATCAATCCCAAGCCTTTCTCTCCTTAGACAATTGTGATTAAAGCTTTGAAATATAGTTATCTATGAGCCAAAAATTATGCAGGCTACAAATGCAGATACAGAAGATGGAAGAAACTCCAGAGAGTATGTAATATAACAGTTCACAACAATGGAAACTAAGGACTGAGTGGCCACGTGATTTTGCTAAATCAATGCACATATCGCCTGAGGGTCTAATCTAGAAATGACAATTTGACTGTGGTTCTTTTCAGTAATTTTCTTTTTCTTCTCATTAATCATCCAATATACCTTCAACAAAGTAGTAATTTAATACTACTTTCCTTTGGTAGTAGTATTAATTTATTTTTCTTCTTCCTTTCTCACCATCTTCACTGATAATTAATATATTTGATTACTGGTTTACATAACATTATTTTCAAAAAATCTGTAAGCTGTGTGTGTGTTCTCACCAAGGTAGGAAGTCATTGCTAGATAGTAAGTTATGTGTCTAACAATAAAAAGGACTTCTGAGATTCAGACTACTAACCTCTAGTTGCAATGTTAACATTGATTTAGAGTAAAAGTATAATTTATTTATCCATGAAGTAATCACTGAGCATCTACTGTTTTCTTCCCTCTTGGACACCAAAAGCAATGAAAAATAAAGACATTAAATAGTTAACTCAATTAATAACTGTGGCATATATCTACAGGACAGGTATTCCCAACCTACTCAAGTGTGTGTCAGGAAAAGCGTCCTCAAGGAGCGGCACTGATGAAGAAGTCCTGAGTTGTGTTAGGCAAAGAAGAGGTGAAAAAGTTTTGCAGAGAACTAAGAACAGTGCAAACCTCCTAACACGGGGAAGCAGCTAGAATACCAACGTGACTGAAGCCAGAGGAGACTGAGGAAGAGGATGGCAGGAAATAAAACCAGGAAAGATGGAAGCAACCGGATCACACCTCTTTAGATTCTGCTTGTTAAGACAAAGATGATCCAACCTGCCAAAAAATTCTGTTTGCATAAAGTATGGTAATTTGTGAGAGAAGCTAAATTAGCAGTAATTTTAATATCAACACAAACAAAAGGCAGTTTTAAAAATTCAATGTATTTCATGTAAAAACTTGCTCTCACCTCCACTCTTTTAAACACATCTTTTAACCCCGAGGTCTCCAGCAGTAAAGAGTAACTCATCTTAAACAAATCAGGATAAGAGATCATTTGTTTCCTCCTTCCTTTTTTAAAGGAATCGGAGCAAAATTTTAATGGATGTGTGTGTATACACATGTGTGTATACCTGTGTGTGCATGCACATGTGTGTGCTTCACTTACTATATAATTTACTAAGTCTTCAAAAGAACTACTCAGTATTGAGGGTACAGTACTGCTGAGCTGATTAAGTTGTTGAAAGATTGAGGTGTTGCCTTTTATAATGTATCACAATTTTCTCAGTGTACAGACACATCACGCAGGTATTGTCTCTTATTGATTAGTTAATTATTAACATTAGAGTAAGATAAAATTTCTTATTAGACAATGTCTGCTGCAAAAAATCAAAAAAGGAGCACACAGGAAACAGCTTCCAGTTTGATAAAGTGTGAGGTGATGACAAATACTGATGTTTAGAACCCATCTAATATCCTCAGGAGTTAGTAATTATCAAAGAGAAATAGTCTTTTCCAGACTGAGTTATCAATACTCATGTTTAATAGAAAAAAAACTTCTACAAATCTTGGTTATTAGTAATTCGTAAATTATTAATAGCCACATAATGAGCAGTTTTCTCATCCAGTGACTCAACCACTTTCCCTTCCGAATTTGAAATAGTTTTCTCTTTGGTTTGGCTAATTTAAAGCAAGACGCTATGTCTTCTTATTGTCCATTATTATGATTTTTCAGATTTCTATCTTTACCTCCTCCTCCACAGACACACTAAACCTTATCAAAATAATAATAGAAGTCTTTTTTCTCCTAGGATTTCTTTTCTATAATCACTGAGAAGGGGAACCTGATGCATATTGAAAGGATGAGCACTGAAAAAAAATAGATTTCCCACAAAAGAACAATCAAAGGCACAAAGTACATTATTCTTAATGGCCCCATATTTCCCTGAAGCAACAAGTCTCACTATATCATCTTCAGAGTACAACTTCTCCTCACTCCAAATCCACCTGCTGTTATCTAGAAATCTGGAGTGCCGTTGGACTCCTGTTTGGAAGTATTCAGATTACTAACCTAATGAGTTAGAAGAGAGACACCTAGTTTATCAGTCAAATGCTAAGGATCATTTTCTGGTCTTAATGGACACCCTGAGTGCTACAGTAAATTGAAAGTAGAACAAAAGAGAGTCAATTCCTATCACCCACAGCAGCTCAATTCCAGCTCTGATTCAAAAACAGTCTGGGTCAGTCAGATCCCCTTTACTAATCTTCCAAGAGTGTTTCCTTTAAATGAGGTAAACATATAACACTAACCGATCACTATAACTTTGCTACTTTGCATATGTTCCAAAGCCTTGCTTGAATTTTTGAGCCTGCAGACTAGTTCATTTAGTATATGCGAATGGGTTTCTTTTAAAAAGAAAAACATCTTTGTGAAGACATTCTATTTGAGCTATCACCTGAAAACGTATCTTAGCATCTACTAGAACTTGTCCAGAGAGTTTACAGTGCTGATTTCAGTGCAACCAGTTCTTGCCCCCCAATTCATAATGCCACATTCTCACCATTTAATTTTGTTGTGTTCTTTTTTTGTTGTTGTTGCTATTTTAAGATACAAGAAAAACTTACTGGATTATGTTAGAAACACTTCTTTTTAAAAAAGCAGTGATATTAATAGTCTGTGGTGGTGATAGAAACAGCATCTGAGGGGGAATATACCACTGTATGTTACCATACGTATTCTCCATCTAACTCACAACCAGTGTAACCAGTTTGCAAGAGTGCACACAAAAGAAAATCCTGGTCATATTTGCCCATGCAAACACACATTATACGATTAAGAAAAAAAAACGGAAACTATGAGATTTTAGAAGGAAAATTTTATTGCTGACATGGAAAGTGAATATCTCTGCAGTTTGGGGTCATGTAAAAGATACCACTTTTCTTTTTTATCTGTAGCATGGATTAAAGTGAGTGAGCACCATGTCTGCAAGTCGGAACACCCCAGTTCCAGGTACGATTCTGCCATTACTTGTGTAAATGAGCAACTTAATCTTTTGAAACTACAGTTGCTTCTTCTGTGAAATTTTTATAATAATAATCCATTTCATGGATATAACATACCATGAAAATAAAAGTACACATAAAGGTCTCTCTAAGTTGAAACAAAATATGTACAGAAAATCTGAATTCCAAGATGCATTTAAGCATCATGACATATTGCATACTTAACATTAACCACTTAGAATTACATTTTTCAAAAGCAGAAGTAACATTAAATTCCAAAATTAATTTGAAAAAATATCAGGGAGGTAATATAGTCTATAAAATAAATTATATTTGGGTTGGCTAGAATCTCTTCCTGAGAGGGACAAATTGCAAATTAACGGTTACTAAAATAATAGGAGTAGAAGTAGAGTGTATCAGAGTACAAGAAAATGACAATAACTCAACACAAAAAGATTGAACTACATAAAGACTGGTGAAAATAAAGTAAGCATTTTTCAGGAAAGGAGGGAAAAGAGATGATTAAGTGAGGGTCTTGTAATATGAAGAAGCAAGTTAGGAAAAGACAAGAGAAAAATCTACATAGAGCAGCTTATATAACCACACGACAGGTCTGGCAAGATGTAATTTCATATCCTAAGAGACATTAACTTGAGAAAAATCTACATAGAGCAGCTTATATAACCACACGACAGGTCTGGCAAGATGTAATTTCATATCCTAAGAGACATTAACTTAGAATGAATCTATTCACGGACAGTATTTAGTGAAGAAAATGCTGAGGATTGATGGAAATGTCCACATAAATGTTCAGTAATGTCTGTCTTTGAAAGAGAACACATAACAAAATTTATATTGTCATATCTACAAATTCATATTTTTAATTTTCCAGAATAAATGAAGGTACTGTACAAAAGGACATTTATGGTAATAATGTTTAGGTATGTTAAACTATAGAAAAAGATCACAAATGAAAAAAACCTGATAGATCTGAATACACAAACAAATTTCATTTTAACATTTTAAAATTTTCAAAAATGGAAAAGATCGTTCCATTTTCAAAAAATAGAAAGAATCAGTAACAAAGTATTGATATATATAAAACAATTCATTCGTGTATGTGAAAACAATTCATTCATGTATATGAAAACAATCAAGGTAACAGAGGGACAAGAGAAATAAGAAATGCAAGGAAAAAAATAGAAACAAAGCTTTTGTAAATAAGGAGGGAGGAGGGGGTGAAGGGAGGGGAGGGGAATGGGAAAAAAGAAGCAACAAGATATATTATGTACAGGTGCAAATCCCCTACGATGAATGTTATCACTATGTACATCTAAAATGTACCATTAAAATAAAATAAAATTTAAAAAAAGAAAACAATCAAGGCTCCAATAGATATATTAGCAAAGAATGTAAAATACATAATGCATACAATGTTGTAATAGGGAAATAAACATATGGAGAAATGTTCAGTCTTGCTAATAACCAAAGCTATACAGTCTAAGAACTAGTATATTATTTTTAATTTTGTGTTGTATCTGATGAAGCCAAGAAGGAAAAAGAAAAACAGGTATTTTTTAATTCAATGTCAGTAAATGCCCCAAAAATTAAATGTAGTATTAGTATGATAGTGAAAGGTAGAAAGCAAACTATATGTACCCCAGTAGAGATGGGATTAAAATGATTAAATAAACTGTAAGAGAGCAAATTCAGTAAAATGTTACAGAGCCAATCAATATACATATTACAAAAATTACATTAGGAAAAAAGCTTATAACAATTTTAAATTAAAAAGGAGAATAAAACATTGTCTGAATTACTGATATGTATTCATAAAACTTATGAAGAGAATTAGAAAAACTAATAACGTGGAATGCTTGGTTGTTCGCTAGTAACGAGCCAATGGACCAATCAAGTAGCGACACCCTCAGCTGAGAAAGTCAGGGTGGACCCCTAGTCAAGGCCTGTAAAAGCTGTGTAATGGGCCTGTGCCCGACGGGGGCCCCTGCTTCTCTCACTGAGAAAAAGCAACTTTGTACTTGCTTTTGCTTTATTAAAAGTTACTTTCGCTTTGGCACTTTGGTCACAGTCTGACTCTCCTTCAAGCTTCTTTGTCGGAGCGGGAGTCAGGCCGGGGCTAGGCACCACCTCAATGCCCGGCACTCACACCGGGTGCGGCCAGACCCCCCACCAAGACCCACGGGGGTCGTGTCAATATTAAAGAATGTGAATAACCTGCAGAAAATCTCTCTTGAAAGCTTGATTAGGCGTGAGGGTTCACAGTCAGCTTGAAATATGCTACTTAGTTATCTTCATTATCAAATAAGAGCTCATATGCTTTGTATATTATGAAAATCAGGAGACACTATGAATAGAAAAAGCAAATGATTAAAACCAAAATCTAAATAATACTCTAAGTGTCAACAAAAGAATTTTCCAATTCATTTCAGTAATGCTTATGGGTTTACAGTTGCTTTGTTTCCTAAGGAATTGTGCCTTTAGCTCATTTATCATAGCTTTATAGCAGAAAACTCTTTCTCAATTTCTTTTATACAAAAGTAATTTTTCTTTAGACAAGAAAGTATATATATGTGTGTGTGTGTTTGCACATATATAATTACATATATAATATTAATCAGAAATGTCATTCTGTGCCTATCATGAAAAAGATAAAATGATGTCAAAAATAAGGAGAAAAGGAACCTCTTAAACACTTGTTGGTAGGAATGTACATTAGTATAGCTACTTTGGAAAAGAATATAAAGGCTTGTCCAAAATTACAGTTAGTAATGACCTGTAATGTAACAATTCCACTGCAGGGTGTATACCCAAAGGAAATGAAATAAAGTTACTAAAGAAATACATGTACTGTCATGTTTATTGCACTACTATTCATAATGGTACCAAGATATGGAATCTACGTAAGTGTCCATCAGTGGATGAATGGATAAAGAAATCTTGGTATTTATTAACAATGGGAGATTACTGTGACAAAGAACTAAATCTTATCATTTGTGGAACTATGAATGAACCAGAAGATCATGATTTTAAATAAAATAAGCTAAGCATAAAAAGACAAGCACTACATAATCTCACTCAAATATGAAATCTAAAAAAGAAACAAAAATTAATCTAACAGAAGAAGAACAAGGATATTGGACGGGAAGAGATTAGGTACCAAGTCACAGCTAAATAGGCAATTATGTTCTAGTGTCCTATTACACAGAAGGGTGATTATAGTTACCAATATTGTATGTTATATTTCAAAATAGCTAAAGGAGATTTAAATGCTCTCACCACAAAGAAATGATAAATGCTTGAGAAGATGGAGAAGCTAAATATTCTGATGTTGTATCATTACACAATGTATAATGTATCAAAATATCACACCCTCAGAAGGCTGAGGCAGAAGAACTGGCAGAAGTTCAAAGCCAGACAGGGCTGTTAATTTAGGTCCTAATGATAATATTTTTAATCTGTGAAATGGTGGTAATAAACGTGTTTGCCTCTTGTTGTTGCTCTGGATGAGATAATATTGGAATAGTCTAAATACATGATAAATGCTAGTAAACGTAGCAGGAGGGAACTCAAAGTGACTGTTCTCGATTTGTACCACATAACCAGTTTTCACAACTTCCTGCTGGAGCCCATCATGCCCTTTAATGTTCAGTAGAAGATACCAACCTTTCTGTTTCCTCCTCTCCTTTTTGATCAAAGAGCCTCCTTAATTATCCAGGACAGAAACTGCTCAAAAGAAACATCGTTACCCACTTAGGAAAAGCAAAAATGCCCTGCTTACAGTTTGTTTAGGATTAGCCAACCCATTTTTATTTTTCAGTATCTCTCCTTTTTCTCCTAGGTAGGCAACCATGAAACAATTACTATCCAATGCTACGTTTTGAGAGAATTTTGCCAAATAACAGCACAGAGTAAAAAGGAAGGCTGAATAGTGAGATTTGAATGGAGCCTCAGGAGTTAGTTTACTTGCAAACCACTCCCAGATTCACCTTTTACTGGCTATATAATCCTCAGCAAAATTAAATAGATTTGTGTACTTTTCTGTACAGATTCACAGGATCACTGTGAAAATTGAGTTAAAGTTTCTATGAGATGGTAAGTGTTTGATGGATATTAGTTTTTCTGATCTTTCCTCGATGAAAGGAGGTAGGGAGGAAGAGAGGGAAATTAAGCAAAATTTAACAGTGAAGAAGAGAGAACTGGTTTCTAAAATTTACCACCTGTTTGATTTTGAGCAAATTATTGCACTTGCTAAGATCAGCTATCTTGCATACAGAATCACACAACCTTGCTGTTATGCTTCTATGAGAATTATAAAGGAAACCTCTTTGTCGCCTGACACAGAACCTGCAACCTCCCACACTTAAAAAGAAAAAAAAAAAAAAAATTACCACCTGCTGTTGCTATTGATTTCTGTGGTAGAAACACAGAAATCAATAGCAACAATATGTTACGTCCACCTTTGGCCAAAGTCTGACTCTGTGGTTTTACCTACTCATCTCTTCACCAGGACTTATATAGCATCTCTTTTGTATGAAGCACATTAGGTCATAAGGCTACCACAGTAAATAAGATATATAGACCCTTGGTTCCACAAAGTCTATATTCTTCAGGGAGATAAAAACAATGGACAAAGTGGAAATAATTATTAAGCACAATAAGTGCTGGGAATGCACTATGATGCCCTCACCCATGAATGCCTGAGGAAAACGGTCAGGAGGAGGCATAAGAGAAATTTCCAGGCTGAGGAATGCAAGAAGGCTCGGAAGTGGGAAAGACCTTCTGGACAGGAGGCTCCGGAAGGGCTCTGTGACTGGAAGACACGGAGGGAAACAGTGAATGACAGTGGCAGGAGCTGTGATTGGAAAGCTGGGAAGGGAACTGAATCACACAGTGTCTGTTCAGGTGATGGGGGAATGGGATTACTCCAAAATGGGAAGGGTTAAGATGGAGAACAACCTGAGATCATTCACATTAAAGAAAACTGGAGGCTGAGGCATTAAGAATTCAGCAGGAAGAGTAAAGGAAAGAAAGGATGCTCAGTAGGAGATGATTTTAATTAACAGGACAGCATGGGCCAACCAAGGTGATAACAGACGAATGGAGAGAAATGCATGAAAATGAGGTACATTTTGAAATTAGAATCAGGACGAAATAAGTGGGTGGTGTGAAGTCAAAGATAAAATGAGGATTTAGGAAATAAACTCCTGGGATAATTTTGTTTTTACACAATGCACGGCTTGTTTCTTTTTTTATGAGTAAAATGCCATTGTGTACTTCAACTCTACCTTGATGGCTGACATTTACCTTGAGGTAGGAGAGTAGGGCGTGGCTAAAACTGGCTGGGAAAGTAGGCGTGACGTGTTAATTACAAAAATCCCACACAAATGGAGACTTCCAGAATGGCCTAGACCTGATGGCAGCCTGACACTCAAGATCCCGACAACTTCTCTCAGAACCTGGATAGAGAAATCCTCGCGGTTTTCTTCCAGATTTGGACACTATAAAATAAAGGAAGCCACGAGGAGCTGAGGCTGTCATATCTTTTCATGCTAGCCCGTGCCACACGTCTCAGATGTGGTACATATTTTTATTTTCTTTTTCTTTTCTCTTTTTAAATTTTTTCTTTGTTTTGCCTAACCTTGCTCTGCAGATCCAGTTTCTCCCAAGCTCCATTTTCTTTTAAAAAAAATTTCGTCACCACTTTTGGCTCGTTTCATTCAATTCTTTCTTCCAGGCGAGAAGAACCTGGAATCTCACTCCAGAAGGAGGGGTGAGCAATCCAGAACCGGGTAATTTTAATTTGGAATATCACTACCCAACAACACCTTGTCTACTGTCCCAAAGCAGCTCCTAGTACCAGTGATGTGTCCCTTCTCAGAATGGCTCTACTATTTAATGGGCTGTCCTCCCTCAAAGGATGACTTCATGACTGTTTGCCTAGTACTATAATTAATCAGCTTTTCTGTCCATTGTCTTATAATTAGATTTGCATAACAGAAAATCATGGACATGTCTAATAAACATGCAAGAATATGTATTAGGGATGCCTGTAAAGACTGACATGCAGAACTATCTGGTAGGATATAGTGCTACTGACACTTACAGAGGCACTGACTTGTTTTTCTCTGTAAATAGAGAGGTAGATTATTTATTCCGTAACCCTGCTCACTTGCCCTACCAGTTTGACCTTAGTCAGGTGGAGAGCAAGAGGTTTGAAGGACCAGAAAAGTGAAATTCAAACATCCTTGTGATATGTAAACAGCTTCATCTGTTAATGGCCTTGAAAGCCTTGTAATTAAAGGAAACTGGTAAACAGACAATTAGCTTGTCCTTTTGGGGTATAAATAAGGAGGAGATTCCAAACATTTGCTGGAGGAACTCAGTGGAAAGCCTCCAGGGGCAGGGTATTTTTGATCTTCTTTATTGGTGTCCAATACAATGTCAGGTGCTCAACATTTATAGGTTATAAGAATGAATGAAGCAATGAGTGAGTGACTGAATGAATCTTCTCCTCCACCCACTTTGCTCTGGTCAGAGAACCGTGTATACGGATCACCCCATCTGCACCAATGCAAATACACTGGCAAAACCACTTTAAAATGATGTACATTTGTGTTTCTCTACACTTGCATACTTAAAAATATATCAGCAAACCAGTGGCTCTGTGTTTAAAATCTGAAATGATGTGACGCTAGTTTGGCCATAGTTTATTTTCAAACATGCTGCATTTGCAAAATGTTGGGTAATGATGATGAAAACTCTTTCAGAGTAATTACAGTCCGATCATGTAGCACCCACACCGCCGAAGCTACTGTCACTGGTTCTGCTCCTTAGAAATTAACGTCTCTTGCCAAAGCAAAGAAAGTCGTGCTGCAGTAACTTACCGCTGTATATCCCAATAATGAGAACTTGAATTATGAAGTGAGATAGCATTAGATGGCCCTGCCTCATCTGTATTAATAATTGATTGTTTCGATCTCTCATAACCCCTCCCCAGTCTCTGTTCCCCCAGCTATTTATTTTCTCCGAGAGCAAAGTGTTTTTATTCTGCAATCTGTAGACATTTATCTCAGTGGTGCCCTACTCATTTCTAGAATGTTGGTTTGTATGTGGTCCCGTACATTATTTTTATTTTAAATTAGGCTAGATATAGCTAGGCCACAGACCCTTAAACTCAAGAGTTTGCCTGAATTTTTTGTAATTTGCACTGAGTATAATCTATATTGAGTTCAAAAGAGAGGCTTTTGTAGACTATGTCATAAAAAAAACCACGTTCTTTCACTGCCTTTTCACCGATAAATTACAGAAGTTTTATTTTATCTAATTAAAGATCAATATTTAGCTAAATTTATTTGTTCTTTTGGGTTACACACAAACCGAGGAGAAACAGCATAAGACAAACCAGTTCCTATAACAACAGCCAAGTTTTGTAGTGACCCAGCCAAACTGTAAATGAGTTAGCCTTAAAAAAGAAACTCACTGCAAAGTTATTAGATCATGCACATCAGAAGGTAGCCCAAAGATGACCTAGGAAATGGTTTATAAACTATCATTTATAACCATAAGAGGCTAGTTCAGCTGGGGGACTGGGGAGCTTTCAAATAAGTAGTAGAAGAGGTCAACCCTAGACATCTCCTGCCTGATGTCTGCATCAAGCAGAGGAGCTCCAGTTCAATCCATTTGATTTGTTTACCCATAAAATGTCCATGAAAGAAGGTTCTGCAGCCTAAAAATAATAATAAGGAGCACAGATCCTGTCAGATTTTCCTGTCAGATAATGTTTCTAAACTGTGTGCCAATTTCTTGCTGCCTGTCAGTGGACATTGCATCTCATTTCTACGTTAAAGGAAAACATTACCTCGGAATGGTAGTCTCAAGTCTAAGGAGAGAAGAAAAAATTGCTTGCTACATATACATGACAGGACCCAGAGAGTCACATTTGACTTACTCCCTTCATTTAGCTTTATGCTTCAATATCAAATTATTAGAAGGGTCCTCCATAGCCATCCCTCTCAAATAGCCCATATCCCACACTCTAGCAATTTATCTCAAATTGTTTACTCCATAGCAACTGATTTGGTATACAATAGCTTTTGTTATTGGTTCACTGTTGTCTTATTATATATGCATACTATATTACATAGCATATACCAAATATAGTGTATAATATAAACTATATAATATAGACTACATATTTTAGCTTGCATATATATCACACTTTAAAATGTATAACATATAGAGAATATTTATTATATACAGCAAATACTATACAAAATACTATATATTATGCAATATATTATATATTGCATACTATGCATAACATACTATATTATATATTATAGACATATATTATATATTGCATATAATAGAAATATTATATATTATATATTGAGTGAATGAGTGAACAAATACTTCTTTATTTTTTATGAAATAGCACCAAATAAAAAGAAAAGAGAAAAAAACACATTTTACATATCTTTGACAAGAGTGGATCTTGTCTCATTGCCATTGTTAACTCATAACTGGCCAAGGAGTTCATCTCTCTAGATCTCAGTTTGAATATATGCATCAGGAGAGCTCGGTTGATGAGATTTTGATTATAGAGATATAAGTCCTATGTTCTTTCTTTCCTGTCATTAACATCCTTCAGTAACCTCCTCAAGCATGGATAGGAACTAGGACTAGCTTCTAACCTATAGAACACAGTGAGGTGACATGATTATATTACCTGAGATTACAGTCTTCAACTTGCTAGGAGACTTGCTCCTTTGCTGAATTTGGACAAGCAAATTGTCCTGTTGGTAGAGCTCATATAACTAGAAATTTAGGGCCGTCTTCAGATCCACAGCCTGTAAGAAACTGAGGCCCTCAGTTCAATAGCCCACAAAAAGAAAATGATGCCAACAACCATGTTAACTTGGAGGGTGATCCTTCCCCAGCCAAGCCTCATGACAGACCTCAATGCCAGCAAGGCTTTTACTGCAATAATGCAGGATCTTGAAACAAAAGTCCCAGTGAAATCTTGCTGGACTCATATACAGAAATTGTGATATCATAAAAAGGTGTGTTTAATTCATCACATATAGTAATATTGTTATATAATAGTTGATAACTAATGCAGATAGGACTATTTGCTGTAAGGGACAGCTTACTAAGTGCCCTGGGCATTTAGAGCATATGGAGAAGAAGAAGCTAACCACAGAGTTAGCCGAGGAGGCTCTGCAGGTAGAGTTTCTCATTTTGTAGATCTTACCGAAGGTGTAAGCCACATTAAGACACGAAAAACTAATTTTTCATTTGGCTACATATTTTAACTTGCATACTGTTGCAAAGTGGGCAAATATATATTTTAGACTTAGTTCCACTTCTACTGTTTTATTTTGTTCCCCCAAGTCCCTCAATTTCTCCTCTTTCAACTGCACTTCCCTAGATATTAATCTGATAATTTTTTTTCCTCTTTAGGCTAGTAAAGCAAATCACACTGTGTGTACATGCCCTTTGCAAACTGCTCACCAAAGTAAACACTATTTAAATTAGCCTTGCCAGAGTTTGACCTTGTTCTTTCACAAATTCTGGCTTCACAAAATATAAACCAATAAAATATCATAACGTAGTCTTTGAGAAATGCATCATTAATTAGCCTGCCTAGAGAAAGTCATTCAAAAAAACAGAATTATTAATGCTACATAAAATGCCAGTTCTATCTATGACAGTCAAACACTGCATGGTTTGGAAACTGAAAATACACTGAAAAAGGTCCAACAAGGAGGGATGCAGATAACTTTCTGCTTTTGATTTTAGCAAATTTTGGGGGATTTTTTTTTTTGGCAAAAAAAATAAAGCACACAAAACTAACGAAGAGCAAGGTCATAACAGTCATGCACTGACTTACAGATCACATGTCTATTTTATATTCCCATGAGAACAGATGAAGGAAAATTTGCTAATGGTAGAATGCGAAACTTACCATACATGGAATAGAAAGAGCCTCAGATGGACCATGAAGTGAACAAGTATATAACTGTGCATGTGGAAAGGGCATTTTTTTTTTAAATCAACAGATCTCTTTTTTTTTTTTTGTATATTTTAACTCTAGGAAGGAAGATTCATATAATAAAAGCACAAAGCAGAGAGCAGAGGAAGGTATCAATGATTATCCCCCTGGAAGAATTGGCTAGCTGCTCCAGAGATTTGTTGTAGATAAAGATCAGTAAAGTTAAATATCTTATCCAAACACAGGTATCAAGATCATATTAGTATGATGTTGAAAACCCACATCATAAACTAACACAGTGACCATTTTTCATTTTCCAAGTCACACCTATCTACCCCAATTCTTAGACCCTAGTTGAGAGATTGAAAGGGTTGGAGTACATTGTGAAACAGAAGACAAAGAACAAAACAATATTTAATCACCAAGAAATATCCAGCACTTGTCAGGTCTCAATTTGAGGTAGTTCTATAATGAGTAAATAACTACAAAAATGAATACAGATATGAATAGATAGATAAATGGATGTAGAATTATATGGGTGAGTGAATGGATGGATGAATAGATGAATGGATGGATAATGAATAAACGGATACCTGGATAAATTGTCTACTCCTATGATTCTTCAAAAGTTTAGTTTTTCTTTCAAATTACAACTCACCTTCACTAGGGCTGAAAATGTGTTCAATAGGAGAATCTTATTATCCATTACTGGATAACAACTTTTAGTACCTCCTATCCCCAATTTTTTGCAGATGGCAAACTAAATATCTGATAAAAGATTTTCATTCTCTCAGGTGAAGTGAATTGAAAAACGACAGACATTGAATTCTTAAAATGCATTTCTATTTTTCAGTTTGAAATTCCTTCTGTGGTTTCATTAGCCCAAACCTAAAAAC
Organism: Hystrix cristata; assembly: GCA_004026905.1. Lineage (NCBI taxonomy): Eukaryota > Metazoa > Chordata > Mammalia > Rodentia > Hystricidae > Hystrix > Hystrix cristata. The sequence continues at coordinate 47,961 of PVJO010005081.1, read as the reverse complement.
AATAAGAAATAGCACTTCCAATCAGAATCAAGAGAAGTCTGTGCATGAAGGTACCATTCCACTGGGACAGCAAGCAAATTATAACAACGCTGTCCTTTAAGTGGCATAACTGCAATAAAGTAAAGATTTTTTGTTCTTGTTTGGCAGTAGATTCATCCTCAGATCTCGGTATACACCAGCATTCTTCATGGATATAACAAAAGACAACACTATTTTAGAAAATAAGCTCTTTAGCTGATAAAGCTCAGAATCAGATCTTTCTAAAAGATGCCTGAGGCGGTGGATTCTGATGCCCATTCTGACATTTGGGAAGATGGGCTTATCATTTTGTTGGTCTCTGCAACCTGACTGGTACCATGTAAAAAACAAAAAACAAAAAACAAAAAACAAAAAAAACAAAACAAAAAAAAAAACTTCTGGAAAATAACAAGAAAGGAAAATCTGTTTGCTTGTCCTACATATCATTGTACTCTGTTCTCTAGAGAATTTCCAGGTGTGAAATTATTCCCCAGAAAGATTCGTAACACTAAACAGCACCTGTTTAAAGAGAAATCTGTAGGACTCCTACAGACTCTTTAATAGCAGAATATGAGGTAGACTTTTTTTTTCTTATGACAGATTTATTTTCACTAACAATAGATAATTCCTTCAGTAACATGTGATTGCCTAGGTGGTTAATTCCAATCAGATGTTCATTGTTCTCCTGGCTTCTTCCAAGTTACTTCTCTCAAGATTTATTCTGATCAAATCATTAAAAAATGGGGCTGGAGATTTAGCTTAGTGGTTAGACTGCTTGCCTAGCAAGCACAAGGTCCTGAGTTCGATTTCCGGTACCAAAAAACCAAAAACAACAACAACAACCAAAAACATTAAAAATAAGAAAATCATCTACTCATTTTAGGAGTTAATTTGCAAGAATAAGATGGGAATTATGATACCTACATCAGGAAAAAATGGTGATAGACTGCCAGTAAACAGTGCATCACAAAACCTAACATCTAAAAAGTGTTCAATAAATGAGAGCTGATATCAAGACCAATAAAATTCCCCACCACATCTGCTATTACTGCCATCCCTCTGCCATTATCACCATCACCAACACCTTCTATCCAAGAGGATTCTTTTTCTTGTACTATAAAAAGTCAAGAGTAGAAACTTTATGTGAACAAGAAGTTGAGTGGGTATGATTTAAAATATTCATTTTTTAAAAGCATACCATCACTCAAGTATAGGTATCTATAACCAGAATAAAAGAATAAAAATTTTAGGAATAGATCAATTCAAAGATTTTTCAACTACTAAAAATACAGTAGTCTTCTGTTGCCTGTGCCTTAGCTACTACTTTCTGATTCCTAGCCATAAAATACAAGCATGTCCTATACATCACCCTCAGATTCTTTTTTTATGTCTTCCATTTAAAGTAAAATAGCATTGTGATAAAAACCTAAGTTACCAAGAATACTCATGACAGTTATGCAGGCTAGAAAACATAATTCTCGGTATAACTGAAAATATCCTCTTTCAGGAAGTGAAACATAAGAAAGTATTTAAATATCTATTGTCAACGTCAATATTTTCAGGGTTCAGAAAATGTCAGTAAACACAGATTTGCATGAAAAATGAAGCAGTTGCTTTAAGGCGGAGGTGATGTAGGAATTTGAGAATCTAACTATAAATTGGAACCCAAAAAAAGTAGGCACAGACATCCAGGTCCTCAGTGCAGGATGAGTGCCTCTAAAAGCATATTAAACAGAAGGTATGGAGGAGAGTCAGGGGAAATAAACATCATGCCCAACTTTGGTCTGTGGGAAAGATAATTTCCACTGTGGCCTTTTTCAAAATGTACAAGCTGCTGATGTACTGGTGAGGAGTATGATTTTGTTAATGCAATAAAAATCTCAGAGAATTAATCTAAAGATAAACATGTACTTCGAACATTACATGAGTACAAATAAAAGGAGAAGCAGGTCTCTGCTAATCTCTGTTTATGCAGTAGTTCAACCTTGAAGAAAATTGAGGACTCAGATATTTTAACTGCTGTTTTAGTTATCTCATTCATGGACTATTTTTCCCCAAACCATGAAGTCCTTGTAGGCTTTGTTGAAGTATTAAATCTTAATATGTTTACTAAAAACAAGGGTTTAGGGGCTGGGGATTTAGCTCAAGTGGTAGAGTGCTTGCCTAGCAAGCACAAGGCCCTGAGTTTGATCCCCAGAACACACCCAAAAAACACAAGTTTTTCACGAGTGCAGATTTTATATCATTCCATGCCACTGAACACATAGCAATAGGAAAGATAACTATTTCTGCGATCATGTACTGTTTAAATGAGAAATCTCAAAAACAAAAACATGGTTTAAACAGGAAGGCACTTAGTAATTTCCAAAACAGAAAGTTAATAGATGGGGTTATTCTTGAGTTTGCTCAATAGCTAAATATTTCCAAAGATCTAGAGTCTTTCTATAGTCCTTTTATCTTCAGATTTTGCCAATTTCTCCCTTGGTAATTAGAAAATTAGGTCCAGATTTCTCATCCTTGCACTAGGATGTTTCAAAGCAGGAAGGATATGTCAGACTTCCTACGTATCTTGCTTTCAAGGAAGAAAAGTTTTTGTGTACCTTCTCTTGTGTGTCCCTGGTTAGAACTGGGTGACAAGCCAAGAGCAACGGATTCAGGGAGCTGACTGAAGAGCTGGAGATTGTAACCATGTAACCACCATAGAGAGAGGCAGGCTTTACTAACAAGAAGAAGAGAGCCAGAAAAGGATGGCCAACCATAATTTTGTTGTACAATCTTCTGGACAGATTAAAAAAAAAAAAAAAAACTAACAAAGTGAAGCACTTCAAGGTACTACCATGTGCACAACTTTTATCTTAGAATATAATAATCAATATAAGTTTGTAGGCTATGGTACTGAGTTCGAATTTTATTCCAGAGAGAGTAGAGACTCTTTGGATAGGTTTATTAAACTTCTGCATTGGCTGCAATCTAGGCTAGAAATGTTCACTTTGAGTATTTTATTACATTTCTTAAAATCTTTCTGTGAATTCATCTTGTCCTGCTAAATGGGCTCTTTGCTTATAAAACTCCAGCCATGCTGGCTTTCACATGATGCCTGCAATTCTCTAAGACCAAGTTATAAGCGCAGAAATTTTACACTAGCTTGACATTTTCTCTACAAAGTGTTTCCATAGGTATTGTGACTAAATCCTTCTCGTAACTCACATCTCAGCCCTAACGTCACCTTCTCAGACAGCCAAGTAAAATGTGTGCACTCCACATCTCCCAGAATCATTCCCATTCTAAAGATAAATACACCAAACTTTGTCACATGTTCAGGATCATCACATAATAAGCCCCCAAGCTGCTTGCTCATTTTCACTGCCTTATTTACATATAGGAAACTTATATGCCAAATCACATGGTCTCCTATGAGTCACTAGCTCTTAATCCTACTTTACTCTTTACATAGACTTGCCAATTCTGAAATAAGCTCACTTACTCAATTCTTTGATGTTTGCTCCACCAGCTAGAATATAAGCTCTGCAAAAATTGACACCCTCTTGGTTTTAATCCTGTTTATTGTTGTAATTTTTGTTCCCAAAACAATGGTGACAGATAGTAGGTATTCTAATTTTCGAGCAAAGAAATGTATGAGGGAATCATTCTGAACTATATTTTAAAAATCACAGAATGCTAAGGGAGTGAACAGACATCCTTTTTGTCGGTATGCTGAGGCTTTCTACAGGTGTTTCAAATCCTCACAACCTGTGCTTCCTTCATGCACCTGCCTACTGTGTGATCCTATCTGCCACCACATTTTTCTTATCATCTAGCTGTGTCTCAGGTCAACTTGTTCTCCATAAATAGGAAGCTTTTTTGGAACATTTGATCTTACCCTTTTAGGGTAGAATTAATCTACTTACTCCTGTAGGAAAGTAAAACAAAACAAAAAGCTTCAGCTTATACCTACAATACCAACCACATATTTGTGGGTGTCTGAACAGACTTTTCCCTGCAACAGACCAGGGAGCCACGTGCACATACTTCCAGAACAGAAAGTCCCCACCATCTTGTGGGGTTCAAGCTACTCCTCTAGTTTAATTGTGCTAAATTGTTATTCTCTGTAGTGAAACATTATTCTCCGAAATCCTCTACTTTTAAAACACAACATTTCTGGAACTGTCAAGTGGATCAGTGATTAACACTCCAATTTGGAACATTTTATTTATCAGTGCTTTGATAAATTAACTAGAACGACCCCAAAATAATAATGGTGGTGACTGCAGCTGAATCTACTGAAAGGGAGGCGAGGGATTAGAATGAGGGTGTGAGAGGAAAACCATGAATGAGAGCTCCAGAATTTCTTTCTATGGAATCTATTGAGGAATGGCAATGGGTTGTATGGCTGCTGTAGTTTATGTAGTAAATGCAAAAGTATTTAACTTGAATGTTAATTCCAGGTGTCTTAATATGGAGGAACTAATGGAAAAAATAGAGAATGCAAGACTATTGAAATCTCTCCTCACAATGCAACTCAAGTCACAACTCCTTTCTTTTCAGATCTACCTCTTTCTATGCTCCTCTGTTGGGGTGAAGAGTTTAAATGGTTGTAAATACCTGTAAGGCAAAAAGAAAGGTTCTAAAGGTTTGACATATGTAGAGTAAGAGCATCTATTTAAAGAAATTGAACAGTAGCTGAAATTAACAGAGAAGGTGCCTCTTATTTGAAACCAATTATTTAGGGAGCGCCTGTTCTCAAAAACCAATCTCAACATGACACCTAGTGGTGACTTGAGGTTTAACCCTTCAGGCCCTGGTAAGAACACCCCGTCCACAGGGTCTTCAAAACGCTTGTTCCAAGTGATGCTAATTTCACTTCTATGAGAGGAAAACTCATTTATCTCATAGGAAAGTTCAATTATTCAAATAGATTCTTTACAGGAAAGTACTGAAATATGGTTTTGAAGATGATATCTAAGCTACTTTTCCCTGATGTGTGAATTGTGTTATCTTTTAGATTCTGTGAAGATCGTTCACTACTCCCCCACTTAACATCTGCCTATTTACTACTTACTAATTCAAAGAACTGAAGCCCTTTGTTTGGTTTTTTAAATAATCAATTTGCCACTTTCATAAGTGATAGGCATCTCAGAAGGTTGTAGATTGGTTTTCTTTTAAATATTCTAGCATTGGCAAATTTTCTTGAAAAATGTTAAATATTAAAAAGTGTTTATACAAAAAGGGGCCAATTTTTCTTTTCTTTGGCCCATTAATATTTTTGTTTGTCTGTGCCTTATTTTTTGGTTGCTGTTTTCATTCTAAATTGGATTTCTTCAAGTACCCAGGAGGCTCCTGGCTACTCTACACCTCTACAAACACACACACACACACACACACACACACACACACACACACGCATACCCCTCCAGAAACTGAAGAACAGTTTGTGGGTTTTAAACTACAGTGGGAAATAAAACTTAGCTTTGGTACTCAGTCATCCTAGGAGTCCCCTGCCTCTTTCTTAGCACCCCCCCTTTTTGGCCGCTCTAGAGCTAGCTCTTTGATACGCCACCTCTTCCCTAAACGCAGACTGTCAAACACTGTATTCCCTCTCTGTTCAACTGGTCATCGCTAATAGGCTTATGGAAAGGCTTAAAACAGTGTTTAGGGATTGGAGATTTAGTGCAGTGGTAGAGTGCTTGCCTAGCAAGTCCAAGGGCCCTGAGTTTGATCCCCAGAACCACACCCCATGCATTTCAAAATACTGTATTTAGAGATAAGATTGACTTTCAAAAAAGACTTCATCTGACATTGGCTAAACATTTTCTCTTTGATAAATAGAAAAGGATTGCAGGAAATCATTTGGATGTCTGACAATCTCTGTGTTTCTAGTCATAAAATCAGTAATAGTTCATCAGTCAATCCAGAAATTAATTCAGCCGTCCCATCCCAAGTTTAACTATGAGTCTGAAGGATGTTTATATTATCTATACAATTGTTCCTCTTTATGGTCTCTAATTGCGTGCCCTCTAGATTATCAGGCAAAGAACTAAAAGGACTGTTGTATACATTATCTTAGGAATCAACAGTGAAGCCTAAATTAGAGCTTCTTTAGTCCCATTTCAGATAAAAGGCAACTGAGCTTCAGTGACCTGCTGAACATCCTTAAACTCATGGATGGCAAGGATGGAATGCTTTCAGCTCTGGTGTTCTCTACACGGACTTCCCTTTAAAGTTTTGGAAGTCTGAGATGGCAGCTCTATGGTATACAAATAATTGTGCTTCCCCCTCAGATTTTTAAAAAGTAAACTCAGTTTCTCAGAGATTCATAGTACACACACACACACACACACACACACACACACACAGAGGTGCAAAATATATCAAAGCAGCACAATGTTACAATGCTATGATCTGAATCACTGGAAATTATTGCTCTGAAAACGTATTTCTCTTTCCAGCATCTGGGGCTGTGTTCATCATGGGAGGCAAGTTACTGCAAGGATTCCCTAAATTCCGTCCATGTCTAACGTTTTAGCACCCATTTCTCCTATTTTCTTTAGGATAGGATACTGATAGACACGTGGACAAGCAAAATGGGTATTCCATTCTATTGATCTTTCTTTCACTCTGAAGATCAGATATATATGAGGGCCCCATATAAAAAGCCTAGAATACATCAAATATAAACCCTTTAGTTTTGAAAAACCTCATCTCATATTCCGAGGAAAAGACAGTTGCTTTGGCAACAAGCATTCCAACACTGGACAGCTTTAAATGAGGAATTATAATTATAAACTTGAAAGTTTGCTTGAAAGTACAGAGGAAAACTATTTTCTTCTGAAGCTATTGGTTTTAGAAGATTAACATAAAAACAAATTCAGGTTTTTTTGTTGTTGTCGTTGTTACACTGAAGAATTTCTGTATGCCACATTATAGACCCAGAGATACAAAGCTATCGCCATTGAGGAAGCAGATTACAGAGGTTAAGAACAAAGTTTGTAAACCCAGCTTATCTGGTCCCATTCTCACCTCTGTAACTCGATGGGCCACAACTTGGACACCACAGTTGATCTCTCTATGCCTCAGGTTTTGTCAGTTGTACGTGAGCTTTAAGTGAACTAATATAGGGACAGATCTTAGAATGGCACATGGAATATGGTAAGTGATCAAAAAATGGAATATTTGTCAGTATTGCAGAGACTGTATCTGTAAACACAACACGCAGAACCCAATATGCCTGCCCTTCAAGACAGCTTGTGGGAGGACGTCTTCTGGAGAAGGCACTGACAGGTGCCGTTTGGGACAAGTAGGAGGCATTTACCAGACACATCGTTTTCTCTCTCTCTGAAACAGCCACATGCAGTCGTTAGGTCGGAATAAACCCTCACATTTCTTGCCTCCAAATGATAGATGGTGAAACTAAAATAGGTTCTCTTCAGATAATGTTTTTGAGTGTCCAGCTGGTGGAGACAGGAAAAGCTATTTCAGTGAGACAAGAGCCTTCAAGAACAGATTTAGAGAGAAAGTATTATCCTGGCCTTCTAGAAATAGAAGTGCCAAGTTGCAGACTGCCAGAAATTAAGATTATTCATACATCTATTTTATTGTTCAGTGAGAGAGGAAGTGGTGTAATGTATAGGGGAGAGGTGGTCCCGTCAAATGCCAGCTTGACCATCTTGCCTGCTGAAACCATGTTAGGTCTAACTGGGGACTTTGTCCACTTTCAACACTTAACCACATGGAAGTGAGAAACCTATGGAATGACTGAGGTAGCAGCAACTCAGTGCCAAAATTCTTAGCAGGAGAGAGGAGCCAGTCAGCCCAGCTCTTCCCTAAAGAACAAGCCCAAGGTTGGAAGCCAAGCAACATGACTTAGAAAGAGACGCTGCCTCCTCCTGGGGAGGGATGCAGTTCTCAGGCTCATGGATGCTCATTGATATTTATTCCAGATGGTTTCCAGAAGGCTCATGGCTTTTAAAGACTGACTCCATTTTTCTTCCCTAGAATTCTACCCAAAGTTCAGACACCACGCAGGGTGATATTGTCTATTGTCTATTGTCAATGAAATTTTTCAGTTGGTGATTAATTTTGCCTTCTTATTTTTAAGAATTTCGAACTACAGTGAGCACACTGTACATGCTGTTGAGCTTTCTCTCCTTTCTTTCTTCCTTCCAATGACACTTACTGAACATTTGGTATACACCAGACACTGTGGAATACCATACGAACAGACCAGAAGAGATCCTGCTCTATGAATGTGCGAGAAGGAAGATAATGTACAAGGAAAGACATGAATAAATGAGATTTTTGTAAAGCATGATAGCTATACTCCAAAGGGCAGATATGATACTAATCATAACGAAGAGTCGTCTGCTTTAGATGCAACAGTAAGAAAGGACCGTTTTAAAGAAGAGCTACAGGTAGAAACATAGTTTGCAAAGGTGACCAACTCTGCCTAGATCCCAGGTAAAGTATTTTGTGTGAACACATGAAAAGCACTGAGCATGTTCAAAGACCTTGAGAGTGAGTTAAGGTTGGAGAGTTGGGCATGGATAAATTGTGTATGTAGAGCACAGTCATTAGATTGGTATTTATTCCAGATATGACTGAAAACTAATGAACAGATTAAACAGGGCAGTTTCATGGTTCATTTTAGATTTTACTCAGAACATTGCATGGAGAATGGGTGGAAACTGTGAGACCAGTTGGGAAACAACTGCAATCTTCAAACTAAGAAATAATAGTTATTTAAATGCACTGATGTATTATGGCTTGTATCTAGATGTCCCCCCAAAGCCTCATGTGCTGATAGACAGGGGTTTATGGAGCCAGCTGGATCTAGGGTGTATGATAATAAATTAGTCCACTGATTGGAATGAGCACAATTCTAGGTGTGGCTCAGTGGATTTACTGAAGATAAAAGCCCCACCTTGGGTGTGGGCAACCCCACCCAAAGGTTTATAGCCAGGATGGGATAAAAGGGAAAGACAAGCTTGCTGCCTGCTGCCTCTTGCCTAGCCTGCCACAGACTGTTTATTCTCTGAAATGCCCCTCCACCATGCCACACTGCCTTGGGTCCAGCTGACTATGGACTGAAATGTCTACAAACTGTGAGCCAAAATAAACCTCTCCTGCTTCAACTTGTGGGCGTCAGGTATTGTGTCTACTGTATCTCAACAATGACCAAAAACAGACATAATAGAAGGTCATTTTACTTAACTGGTGTACCAAATGTACAAAGGGTACTTTATACTTTCCCCATTTTTGAAGATGAACTAAAAAAAGCTGCCCAAAAATTATGTAGCTTCTATGCAACAGGCTGAACTCAGCCCCATGAAGCTCAAAGGCATGTTTTCCTTCCAGTACACTCTCCAACTAGTCCCTTCATAGTGGGGTTGGCAAAACAACCTTAAATGAGCTTGAGGAATTCTGGTCATTCAGTGATCCTTGCTATAGATTTGGCAATGCTGTGTTTCCTAAGCATCAGCAAACTCAATTTTTATGACAACTTTATGAAGTGAATGCTATTATTATCCTCATTTTACAGATGAGTAATCTGAGTCTTGGAGAAATTAAACTAGGCAATGTCAAAGGCAGAATTTTGAAGTAGGCAGGTTAGCTCTGAAGCCACGCACCTTAGCTCCAAGCTATTTAAGAATGAACCTTAGCCGGCTGGTGTTTCTACATTAAAGTGGCAAGCTAAAAACAGTTTCAGAAAAACAGCCACCATTAACCCCTTTCAAACTTCCAATTAAGATAAAGAGTTACACAAAACGGAAAGGCATTTTGAGGCAATTTCATGAAAATGCTAAAGATCAGACAGGCAGGGCTTCCCACATATTTCGGCAGCAGAAAATAGGAGAATTTCTCTAAAAGAAAGTGAACAAAAGATTTCCTTTAACCATTCTCAAGTCTCCGAATCAACATTTCCACCAGGTTGGCTTTTTCTAACATAAATGCAAGGAGAGACAGATTAAAATGCCAAACTGAACTGCTCAGTGTTTTAGAAAAAGCTGTATCTCACAAGCAGCCACAACTCAAAACATATTTGTTGTATAGCTTCTGAAAAATTTCCACAAGTTGGGTTGTGGATTCCCAAAATTAATCACAAAAAGTCTAATATTACAGCAGAACAAGAGTGACCTACAAAAAGCTTCCTTCATTTTCTGCTAAGACTCCAGAAGCATCCTGTCAAAGCTCAAAACTCACCTTGAATAGATGTACTGCAACTTTGCTCACAGCTTGGCCCCTGTATTATATCTCTGTTCACCATGTTTCTGCTGTGACCTTAACCACTTGTTTTAGAATTACTCTGCAATTTCCATATGCCCTTTCATTGCCCTGGGTCCCATCACTTTGATATGTAAAATTCAGCTAATTTAGACTTTTCAAGGACACAGTTTTGAAACCTTTGTTTCACAGCTTGAGTATCTTAGTATATGAAAGGATAAATGGAAATAGATAACTTTGAATTTTCCATCTGATTTCTTTATTACTACTAAGAATACTGAGTTATGTTTGAGGGTTTACAGGTATGATCTCACTTCCTCCTCATAACAAAGGTGAACACAATTATCATCATTACTATTTATTTTAGGAATGCTAAGGTAATGTAATCAGAATTAGGACCCTGGCTGTCTGTTTCTAGAGTTTAGTCTACTATCTAACACCTATATTCTAAGTATATATGATGGTGTACATTATAATATGTTATTTGTTTTATCGTATATTTTAGTGTATGGACTAAAATATATACTATATATTCCTGCCAGTACCAACTATGTTTTCTTTTCCCTAAATAGATTCACAACATTCTGTGCATTATGTACAGTTAGATTAATAGTTCCCGAAGGATTTAAGTCTGAGGTTTTCAATTCTAGATGAAAATTTATAATCATTATGGAGTTTTTAAAAATCTAGATATCCTGGACTAGACTAGAAGATTCCAATTTAGGTGCTCCGAAGTAGGTTTGTATATCAGCCTTTTGTAAAGTCTTCCTTCTGTCCCCCTGGTGCTTATAAATATCCAGGGTCTGGAAAACAACTACTCTGAGCTGTTGAACTTAATCTCATTTGTTATGGATTGGATGGTGCATTCTTACAATTCACAGGTGGAAACTTTAACCCCAACATGACTATATTTGGAAATAAGGATTTTTAAAAAAGAACTGAGGTAAAGATGTTAAAAATTATGGGTTCTAATTATGGGCTCTAATCCCATGTAAGAAGAGACACAGGAGATATTACCCTCTTTCTCACCACCCCCCGCCTTTCTTCACGTAAAGAGAAAAGGTCTTGTGAGAAAACAGCAAGAAATAGCCATCTGCAAGCTAAGAAGAGAAGCCTCACCTTAATGTCATCTTACTGGTACTAGTACCTTGATCTTGGAATTCAGTCTCCAGAGATATAAGAAAACAAATTTCTGTAAGATCCAGTCTGCTTTATTTTGTTTGGGCAGACTAAGTGTACCCCCCAAAACTGATAAATAAATAAAATAACAAAATAAAAGATAGATAATAGGATATTAGGAGATAGCTCTTTTGCAAAAGGGGATGGGACCAAGAGATGGAGGGAGGGAAAAGGGAGGAGAGGAGGAGATGAAGTAAGATGTGTTATGTGCATGTATCAATGGCCCATGATGAATGTAATTATGTACTACAAATGCATACTGATAAAAAGAAAAAAGACTTAGGTGCTGTGAACTGGGTTATTGATACTATAACGAATACCTAAAAATTATAGAGGTGGCTTTGAAACTAAATGATGGATAGAGACTGGGAGTTTTGAAGTGCATATTAGTAATAGCCAAAAACACCTTGAAAAGACTGTTAGTAGAAATATGGACATTGATGGCAATTCTTTCAAGTGCTCAGGACCAAAAAAAAAAAAAAAAATCAAAAACAACAACAACAACAACAACAAAAAAAAAAAAACCCAAAAAACAAAAACAGAGGAGTGCCATAGAGGAAGCATCAACCATAGAAGCGAATACATACACTATCATCAATAGAACATTCTAGAAACACTGTCATTGAAGGGGCTTCTGGTAAGGTCTCAGACACAAATGAGGAATGGTCTGCTGAAGAAAGGCAATTCATGGTACAAAGTGGCAAAGGTTACAGCTGAATTGTAATCTAGTGTTTTGTGGAAGGTAAACTTGGAACAAATTGGATATTTGGTTGAGGAGATTTTCTACAAAGGGTTAAAGGTATGGGCTGTTACTTCATTACTGATTATAGCAAAATTGCGAGAGAAGAAAAAAACTGAAGGAATTGTTTAAACAAAACAAAAAAAAATTGACAATAACAAAACTTGAAGATTTAGAAAATTGTTGGCCAATCTACATTGCAAAAAATGAAAATGCATGCTCTGGATGGAACATCAAAGAAGTGGCTGGACAAGGCATAATTCACTCCTTAAAGAGATTACTCAGAGGGTTTAACCAGCCATTTTTAACTGAATCCGGGAACTGAAATAGAATTATTCCAGCAGAAACAATGCCAGCTGGAACTAAGGTGGGCGGAAATAATGGAAAGGGAGACTGTCAGACTTCAGAGACTACAGGATGGGGCAATAAAGCTGCATGAGTTTGAGTGCATGTTAGCCCTCAAGCATGAAAAACTAAAATAAGTAAATAAATAAAGGAGAGATGGTAGAAAATAAGAAGACAGACATTAGAGATAGGGAAGAATGAGAGGAGAGAGAAGTAAGGGAGAGAGCATCCAAAATATTTAAAATAGATTGTATGCATGCCCCAGTTTTCCAAAAGGAGCATCACTATTCTGAACTACAAACATTATTTTATTTTATTTTATTTTATTTTATTTTATTTTATTTTATTTTATCTTTCGGTGCTGGGGACTGAACTCAGGGCCCTGTGCTTGCCAGGCAAGCGTTCTACCACTGAGCTAAATCCCCAATATTTTGGGAGATAATAATCGGGGATAACACCATTTACTTTCATTAATTAAACTTAAAAATTAAGGATAAAACAACTCCATGGTCAATTCAAAGATCAGGGGCCTGCTGCTCTCACTTGCCCAGGGACCAAGCCTGTTTCCAATTCAGTTTCAGAGAGTGGGGGGTCACCTCATCCATTTCTGGGAGCTAGAAAGACACCACCCAGTGTCCCAAGGGCAAGGTTCCTGCCCAAATACTTATGAGGGGGCATCCTACAGAAGGAGGGGCCAGGGCGATGATGGAGACCGGAATTTGTCCTCTAGAGCTACAGGGCAATGCTGCTACCCCAGAGGTTCAGGAGTGTACAACAGCTGGCCGAAGAAGAAGATTCTTGGTCCTTCAAATCAAATGAAATTTGCTTTGCTAGATTTGGACTTGCTTGGGAATGGTTACCCCTTCTTCATTCTGATTTCATTCTTTTGGAATTTATATGTCCAAATGACACCTGTCCTAAACTGCATTTTAGAATTACAAAATTTGTCTGGTTTTATAGTTTCATAGATGGAGAAGAGTTTTGTTTCAGTATGCATCATATCTTGAGTCTCATGCATCCTAATGTGGTTGAGCTTTTGACCTCTGAGTTGATCCTAGAATGGGTTAGAACTCTTAAAGCCCTTTGGGTGGGGTGAATGTATTTTTCATGCACAAAGTTTATGAATCCGTGGAGGAGTGCACAGAGAAGAGTAGTATGGATTGTGTTGCACTTTCAGAAATTCAGATATTGAGTCCTTAAAGCCAAAATGTGACTACAATTTCATATAGGACTTATAATGAGGTAATTAAGGCCAAAAGAGTTCATAAAGATGAAACTAGTCCCATAAAGTGTTTTTGTGAGAGAAAAAGAATCACACTCTTTCTCTTTCTGGCCCCCTCCCCCTCTCTCTCACTGTCTTCCTCCCGCCCTCCTTCCCTTAATCCTGCTGATATCTTGACCTGGGATTTCCAACTTCCAAAACTGTGAAAAAAATAAATTTCTGTTACTTAAGCCACACAGAGTGCTGTACTGTGTTACGTATCCTAAGATCTGAGCAGGTAAACACTCCGGGTGCCTGAGTGTGAACAGAAAGGCTGCAGGCCCAGATGTTGCCATCTATACCTCTGCACATCAGGAAGCCAGCCTAAGAATGAAACTGAAACGTAAGGGAAAGACTGTGTAAAGAAAGCAGGCCACACAGTTGACAGTTTCTTACTTCTACACAGTTAAAGGACAGGAAGGAGCTCTAGTCAGAGAAGACGTGGACAGTTTTCTAACGGGACATAATTCTTATGAATTACTCTATTGCAAGGTAAGTACTGGACTGTGATCTTTCCTCTCTTCACCCCCTAGTGGGTGCTATGGTGTCCACAAAACTTCTCTAGTCACTGTGAGGTCAACTAATCTTTATCCTTGTTTGTTTGTTTGTTTGTTTAATGTGAGGTGTGCCTGACGTTCTTGCTGTGTGTGGGCAGGTTGGGGGATGGGGAAAGGTTATAATTAGTCCTGGCACCAGAAAAAAAAAAAAAAAACATGCAGATTTGAGGAAGGCAGATTCTCCTTTTCCACATTTTTTCCTGGTCAGTATCACATTAGATCTTTTTCCAGTGAGCTGTAATCTTTTTGAAAATGTGTGGGAATAAAATGAAATGTTAGGATGGCTACTCTGTTAGGAAATTAATCAAGGGCTGCAAGACAGTGATGATTCACTTTTCATAACGAAAGTTAAAGCTGAATAATTTCCCAATATCTTGATTGTGCTTAGAATATCCAACCTCATATAAAAACATAGGTTTAAAAATACTGTTGTACTGGCCAGGTTAGGTAGCATAGACTTATAATACCAGCACTTGGGAGGCTGAGGCAGGTAAATTGCAAGTTTCAAAGTCGGTTTGAGCATCTTAGTGAGACACTGTCCCAAAAGAACAATAAAATAGAAAAACATAAAAAGGGCTGATGATGTAGCTTAATTCTCCTTCTGTTCAATCTCCGGTGCCCCCCCTTCCCCCCAAAAAAAAGTCCTGTTACATTTAACTCAAAATCCTTGCTCAGTGTAGATCAGGCTTATAGCTTGGGGTCTTTAGCTTCTGTCTGTGTTCAGAGATGGTTACAATAAAGTCACCTACAATGATTTCTGCAGGATTAAATGTATTATCATTCCAGCAGTTTCTGGAATATTGTTAAAATATGGAATTTTTAAATGTTATTTGATTCTCTTATTTCTATTCCTAATTTTTGTTTCTAAATTTAGGTTACTACAAAGTTAAAATCTGAATCTTAGTTTCCATATATTATAAAACATACAAACACTCATAATAGGATTATTAAGAGGTATAATTGTTCTATGAAATAATTTGGTAACATATCAAGTCCTATGACAATGTTTCTTTTACAGAATATTATACAGGGAGATGGACATTAGTTCCCATTTGGGACCTTTTCTCATACAAAACTCTTCCTTTTATAAACAGTTGAGGCTGATGTGATGCAAACTGACAGCGAAAGTGTTAATACACTCATTTTAATTTAGTTTAAGGCTCTATCATGGAGCAATAAGTCATATAACTGTATGTGTAAGCCTACTCGCTTGATCTCTTTCAGTCATATAGTGAATGTGTTGCTCACAGCCAAAGTTTCTGTGATCACATTGCTTATTTGAATAGCAAAGTTATTTGCTCTCAAAGTTGTACAAGATTAAATCATAACAGATGCTGCATATTACAGAGTTAGTAGATCCATGCATGTTGTAACAAAGCACAGGATAAATGTGCACTTGCCTGCACACGCTCTGTACCTTTCACATTCTCTTCTCTGCATTACTCGGGTGCTATCTCAGGCAGCCTTAATGAAATCAGACATAGACTGAATTACCTTCTCTTAAAACTGGAACAATCACACATCAACTTGCATTAATTCCCTTCTTGAAGATCTAACTGGGACAATATAGAACTCTGACAGCACATTTTGACCTCTATTTGTTATTCTCGTTTGTTAATTCTGCAATAAATTTGATTTGATCTCATTAAAATATTCTTAAACCTACTAAATCTTCAATTAGGAAAAAGACACATGAAGCTTTTAGACCAACTTGTTTTCCTATTGCTCATTGTTGGCTGTCAGAATTTGTGCTCTACAAGTTTGTAAATTACAAACCTGCCACATTTAGCTAGGTGAAACTTCAAAATCTGTTTTCCCTGAGAAAAACTGAATAACAAACTTTGCTCCAGATTGAGGAGGATACGAAGGGCATCTTCAATTACTGCTGGTGGTCCGTTCCGACAGAGACATAGTATGACAGCACAGCCCAGGCCAGAAGGTAACCACCTCCTGGCTCAGCAGGTCACTTCATTCTCAGCTAATCCCTGAAGCACAAGTCTAGGTCTAGAAGACTGGCTAGGCAGGTATCAACGGCTATGAAAATTCTACACATTTCTTAACAATAAACAATTAATCTTATAGTAATGAATGGCTGGCAACTACCTATTCTTAAATACAAATGCTTAAGTGTATCACAGTTTACTTAGTTAAAAGAAATACAGTAGTCATTAATAATAGAAATTTTCATCAAGAGTGAAAAAATGAAAATAGAGGTACAACTTGACCTAGCTATACCATGCCTTAGTATATACCTGAAGAAATTAAAGTCTTCATGATAGAGTAATACCTGCATACACATGTTTATTGTGGCACAATTCACAATAGCCAAGTTATGGAACCAATGTAGGTGCCCATCAATAGATGAATGCATGAATAAAGAAAGTGTGATATACATTCTTATATATATATTATTCAGCCATAGGAAGAATGAGATTCTGTCATTTGCAGGAATACGGATGGAACCAAAAATCATCATGTTAAAAGAAAATAAGCCAAATTCAGAAAAACAAGTACTGTGCTATGTATTCTGCCTAATATGTAGACCTAAAAAAGATGACATGACGGTAGAAAAGAGACTATCATTAGGCAAAAGGAAAGCAATAAGAAGGAAGTAAAGACGCATATAGGAAGAGAAATAAGAGGCATAGGTACAATCAAAATATATCAATTGAAGTCTAATATTTTGTAAAATCAATAGGCACACATAAAAATGTATACTTAGGAAGTGTAACATGAAAAACTTTAAGATGATAAATTGTTTAGTCATAACTTCCTGTACTTTTTGTCAAGAAACTTTTTGTGCAAGGCTTTTACTGTGATATAATATAACTCTTTCAAGGTATATATTTCAGCAGCTATTAATATCTTCTAGGCCTGTATAACAATCAATAATAACTAAATTAGAACAGTTTATCACTTCAAAATGAAATTCATATCCCCTGGCCAGCGTCCCTCAGTCTCTTTTGCCCTAATCACTGGAAAGCACTAATCTACATCTTTTTTTTTCCTGGTGAATTTGCCTGTTTCTGACACTTGATACAAATGGAGTCATATAACAGCTGTCCTAGCTTCCCTCCCTGAACACAATGATGACACATTCTATCCATGCTGTAGCATGTATCAGTAACTCATTCCTATTTACTTTCCAAGTAAATTTTAATGGCATGGATATACCACATTGTATTTATTTAGTCTTCAATGGACCTACATTTGATTTGTTTTCACTTTGGCTATATCATGAATAATACTGACCTCTAACAAGATTTTGTATAGGTCTATTTTGAGTTGTTGCAAAACTGATTTCCAAAGTGGGACTATGATTTCAAAAACCCTGTGTGTATACAATTGAAAACAAAAAACACAACAACAGAAACTTATTTATCAAAGGTACCTTAGAATAGCTAATTTGGCAAACTGTAAATATGGAGGCCACGAGGTTTTTTGTTTGTTTGTTTGTTTGTCTTCTTTACAGATATTCAAGCTATAGCATTGCCCTTTTATTGCAAGAAGATTTACTGTTGCAATTTTTCATTAAAAAAGATTAATTTTCCCATTGCCTTTATAATTTTAAACCAAACTGAAGAGCAGGAAGATTTAAACCATTACAGAGAATGCAGGACAGCAAGAAAATAGAGTAGTGAAGATAGATAAGTAAATTAGCTACTAAGCAATCAACATTCACTTTACATTTTTATGTCAAAAAGGCAAAATGACATTGAGAAAAACAACTTTTGAGATCAATAAATTTGTCAAGTTGGGAGTTTAAAATTAGATGTTGTAATAACAGTGACATTTTTTCTCTTTAAATACATTCTTAAAGCCAAAAGAGGTAGGTAGAAGCTGAATACAGATTTCAGTAAATGCCAGTACTTCACACAGCTCTGTGTGTGAAAATCCAGCTGTTCTCTTTTGCTTCGTACATTCACAGCTGATCGTGGTAAAGATGATGCTTCCTTATTTGCTAAGAGTAGTGTTGATGATGCAAAAGGGAAAATAGTATTTCAATTCTGGGCCATGTTAATTATGGAGTGCTGACAGGAGTTCAAAAATAAATTTTAATCCTCCAAGCCAATGCCCCACATCAATATAATATAGAAAACAAAATATACTGACAAATATGAAAGAAGTATGCATTTTGCACAATATCTCTTCCTTCTCAGTAAATGAAAAGATGCACACAGGATTCAAAAACCAATAATAATATAATAGGTTATATTAAGGTCAGAATAATAACTTAAATAGGTCAGAATAAGAACTTAAAGATCTTTCTATTTGGATTTTTGATTTATACTACTCATTTGATTCTTCAAAGCAGAAAGAATATGTAACCTCCTTTCGCAGGAGATATAACTGCAACTCAGAGAGATCAAATGACATGGATAATAAGTAGCAGAGTAACAATTTTACTCCATGTTCTATTTTTTCTTGCTAATTTTCTTTCTACTTTTCATGTAAAATCTTTGTACACATTGCAGCAATTTTATTTTTTTATTAGTTTTAATGAGCAGTGAGTTAAGATTTTTGAAATGTCAGTCATATGTTAAATGGAATATGACACCACCAACCTGACTCATGAGGCCGAGCTCATTTTCTTTTGGAAATTAATTTAAGACCCTAACTTAGCACATTGAGGAAACTCAGGTTTTCTTGCCAGGGTTTAGCAGTTGTTTGGTATCTCCTACCAAAAATACTAGGAAGGGGTTGGAGATTTAGTTCAGTTGGTAGCGTGCTTGCTTAGTAAGTTCAAGGCCCTGAGTTGGAGCTCCAGCACCAAAAAAAAATCACAAAAACAAAAAACAAAAACCTAGGGAGATTCAGGTATTTGTTAATCACTACTATAACTGTGAAGACATAACTTTAAGGTAGGTATTAATATCTTCATATTTAAAAAGGAAGAAACTGGCCAGACGTGGTGGTGCGTGACTGTAATCTCAGCACCAGGGAGACTGAGGCAGGAGGATCGCTGCAAGTTCAAGGCCAGCCTGAACTACATAGCGAGACCCTGTCTCAAAAAAAAAAAAAAAAAAAAAAAGAAAGAAAGAAAGAAAAACTAAGAGTAATGACAGGTAAATTTATCTAAAGTCAAGCAACAAAAAAAAGAAATGTTTTATATTTTGAACTCTAAGAACACAAAGCCATACTTTTTAAACATGTTAGCTTCACATGTACTTAAGCTTTTAAAAGTCTGATGGCTCTTTGAACCAGTAATTTTACAGCTAGAGTTATATTCTAAGAATAGAATCAAGGACATTTGCTATGATTTAGCTATTAGAATCTTCGTAATAATTTTGGCTCTAGTTGCTAAAAACTGGGACCAGCCATTTGATCAAAAATGAGTGATGAAATTAATTGTGTTGTATCCATGGGAGGGATAATGTACAATCATTAAACATTCTGTAGTACAAAATTACTTTTGAGGAAAACATTATTACAGTATTTAACCTTCTCAGTGAGCTTTACTTAACCCATAAAGTTTAGTAAAACATTACTTTTTGGTGCTGTGTGTCCTCACTGTAAGTCAACTTCTCAGTAAAATTAGGCTCACTTTCCTCTGTGACTCCACAGATCTGCATTTCCACATATAGTATTACATTTAGTTGTTTGTGTATTTATCTACTTCTTGTAGACTATGACTTGCTCAGTGTCAGAGAACCAAACTTAGTCACCTTCATGACCTCACCCTTATTTAACACAAAGTAACATGAGGTATTCAGTAAATATCTAGTGAAAGAATAAATGAATACAGAGCAGAGTGCTCAATCTAGTTCATTTAAAAATGGCACAGAATGTGATAAAATTTTGGACTACTAGGGAATACTCTCAGGGTAACACCGACAAGAGGTAGATTCCATGGACTCAGTTACGCTGTATGGAACATAGAGGGGACTGTGAGGACAACACACCTGCAGCTCACTTCCTGTAAGCAAGGCCGCAGGCTGAGTTAATGTGGAGCTTCTAGTTTGGGATCCATTAATTTCCACAGGAGACATTAGTAGACTTCATCAAATAGATCTCATAACATTTTCCTCAGAAATTTTTGTAGATATTTATTTTGCCTTATAAGGATGATTTTTTCACTTTTTTTTACTTAGAAATTAGGTCGATAGGGATTGGGGATTTAGCTCAAGTGGTAGAAGGCTTGCCCAGCAAGGGCAAGACCCTGAGTTCAAGCCCCAGCACGCCCCCTAAAAAAAATAAAGAAAAAAATTAATTGGATGTAAAAAGTTTAAACTACAAAGATAGACTCCATGTTGAATTCACTATATGATTAGGACCAGAAACCATTTTAACTATTAAATCAAGAGGCATTTTTTTTCATCTTGAGTTGACTTTTAAACCAAAGTCTATTAAAATACAGTTAGTGAGTAGATTTGTTCATTATCCCTCTCTATATATCACAGTGCAGACACAAGTACTTCCAGCAAGATTACAAACGTTCCTCTGGGAATGAGAAAGGAGAGTTGCCTCATGCAGTTCAGTAAGAAGGAAGATCCTTTTCACCCTTGGCGACCGCACAGTCAGTATTTTCACATTATCTGAAGAAAGTCAGAGAGTGTGTCAGCGGGAAGAAAGTCAAATGGAGAAAGGCCAGGAAAAGAGAAAGACCAGAAACGCAAGTTTACAGAAGGCAGAAATCTGAAGACTCGCTTTCAAGTAATACTCAAGACATCTCGACACCTTCTTGAAATTCACTGGTGTGTTTATGACTTTCTACATAAAAAATGTAGCTGTGTTTAGAGCTGCTACATTTTCCATTGCCTAATGGAATTCCTATTGCCTTGGTACCTTCTGCTGTGGCTTCAACTTCACACACCGTGGTTAAACCCTTTGCATACAACATTATGCTAAACACTGTGGTAGAGAAAGAACCAGGTTATTCTAGTCTTTGTAAACTGCTGAGCTGGGCTAATATTCAAAGATGGAGCCAGGTGAGTGTCAGAGGTGCAGCTGTGGGATGCTGTTATCTGTATCGCCCCTGCCAGCCATGGGGTAGTCTCAGTTTCATCTCAAAATGAGCCAGAACGTTTTTGTAATTTAAGGATATAAGATGGAGGACTGGAGGTATCACAGGAAACCCAGTTATAATGAGACAGAAGACACATCGTGGAGGCCCCGAATAAGTGTTTTTGTTGGATTTGAACTGGGTTTGCATTAAGAGACAACTAGAAAATCTTAAATATTCTCTTTAGGATCACTAAATACTGAAGCGCAAATCCGGGTTTATATCCTTTCTGACTTGCATAAATTCCCTGTGTAAGGTGGTCTTTTATGCCTTACGAGATTGATGTGACAGTAATAATAAGGTTTCATGAGTGCTCACTTTGTGCCAGGCATTTACTCTTCTACATGCTTCAAATATCCAAACACTGATTTCAATACTAAGCTTACAAGATCGGTACTGTTTTTATTGTCCTTCTGCAATAAGGAAAAACAACAAAAGAAGATGAATTAACCCTTCATTGCAAGAGCATACAACTAACTAGTAAATAATGGCTTATGCTCAAACAATGTGAAATATCTGCCCAGAAGGTAGAGTTTAGGAAAGTAGAAATTTCTCTGCTCCACTCTGGAACAGTATTCTCCTTTTCTGGGAGAGTCGTAAGAGGCTATGCAATCAAAATGGTGCATGCTTTCTAAAGAAGTGTGTGTTTTCATCTGATTCAACTTTTCCACCAGTACATGTACACACACATGCGTGCGCACGTGCACACACACACACACACAAGCACTTCTATACACTTAAGTGTACTTTTAATCACAGAAGTTTACACATTTCCATTTTGGGAATATTGGCCTTTTTCATTGAGAACTACACAATTTGGATAGATTGATGGGGCAAGATGCTCCCTTTTCTCATTACATTTATCAAATTCGATAAATAAATACAACTAAGATCTAAATGAACATATTAAATATCATGATACGCAAAGAAAACTGAAACAGTTTACTAATTAATTTTCACACCAAAAGAGTATGGCTTGCAGAGAGACAGGTGCTCTGCAGCCTTCTCTGCAGAGCAGAATCATTTGCAAATTAAAACTCAGAAGATAGGAAAACAGATCACAACTGAGTGCTTAATTCAGGCATCTCGAGAGAATGCAGATGAGACAGAAAAGGTGCTGAAGACAGAAAGGGCCTGCGTCAAACCTGTAAATGCAAGACATGGGTCCTAGCCTTTAACCACACCAAGGGATGGGACAGGTATAAATGCAGAAGCTGAAAAGATCAGAGCTGGAAGCCACAGTTCTACACCACAGAAGCATGAGCACCAATTTTGGTATCAGCTCCCAGCCGTCTCGGGGAAAGGCCAAGTCTTCAATACCAGATGGTTTAGGAGTCCCCCAGCTCAGTACTGGGGCCCCTTTTAGTCTGGCTCTTGGGTTTCTGGTTCCTTGTCCAATTAACACTGAGAAAACTGTTCACCTGCTACTTCTCTGTCTCCATCATTTCCCTCCTCCCAAAAAACACTGTACTGGTCTGATATGTGTGCATCCAGGGCATTCATTATTGATTACTTGACATTAGAGGATCGTGGACACATTATTAATTCTCTGTGAGCCTCAGCGTCATCCTCATCAAATGGGGATAATGACAGTAAACACTTCATTTGGTTTCTGTGAGAATTAAATAAAATAAACTATGTCAAGTGTCTACCATAGCACCCAAACATCATGAACATTAAAAAATACTGGCTGTTTGTACAATTTAGGATTTAATTCCAGGGGATGTTTTATATATATATGGGATTTTATCATTCCTCAAAGGAAACTATAATATAAACTTGAGGCCTTTCACTAAAAGACACAGAAAGCCATTATTCTACAGGCTGTAACCCCAGCAAGCATGTAGTGAGGTTTAGTAAACCACTGAATGAGTCTGGGTTTTGGGTCAGAGAACAGAGAACTATCATATGGAAGAGAATTAGAGTCTAGTGAGAAGCAGACTCTTAATTAGCAACTATGCATCTGTTTGTGCCTTTTAGAAAAGGAACAAATGGGAGCGTATGAGAGAAATACAGCCTCAGGAGCCTCACTTTCTACACTAATGATTCATTCATTCATCCACCCATACTCTATCCGTTTTATTCAATAGTTACATATTGCAAGGCATTGTGCTAAGCACAATGAAGGGATAACAAGACAATGGAACCAGGATTAAGAAGGAAGAATTGGTTGTCCAAAATGTATTCCCTATATGCTGCTCTCTAAAAGGGCTGGGTCCCTGGTGAATTTTATAGACAATACCTGTCACCTAGCATCTAAAGCAATCATTTCTGGCAAAAACTGAGGTGTTGAGTAAAACCCTTTACATCCTTGTGTTCTTCCGACTTTGGGTGTCCAGTAGGTAGAACAAGGCTTGGAGCCCAGACTGTACCATACACCTGGTTTACAGATTCCAGCTCCTAATCGATCCAGAAGAGCTGTTGCTTTCCTAGTGTATCATGCCCCTGGAATCCAGTGCTTGTCTTGCTAGCTCTCTGTGTGCTGCCCCAAAGTACAATGAGAAATTGTTCTGTGCATCTCCTGTAGTGAATCCCTCTACTACAATCCTTTTCATGAGTCCTGGTGGTGTTTTCTTCCTGGACTAACCAAGACCACTATGACCCAAACTCATAACGTGCAAAATGAGATGAAAGACTTCAAAGGATTAAACTAATACAACCAGAAGTATGTCCTTCAGTGGAAAATGTATGTGCCAGGATTGGAGGGCACACACCTCTAATATACCTCTGGCTTTCTTGGAAGTAATGAGTAGTACTCAATCCCTGTACCGCTTGACATTTCCCTGTCACTAAAAGAGAAGTGACTATTTTATGGGAACAATATACCTGTTCCACTCTCTCGGAAGCTAAGAGGCAGGCCTCATTTCTCCATGCAATTAATTGGCACTGTGACTGAAATTTTCAACCTAAGGGCCACTTTTAGGATGATGATAGTAGCTTTATTGATAATAAAGCTGATATTTGAATGCCTAAAGAAATCAAAAGGTACTTTTTCATTTTTAATAGTTTTAAAATTTACAAGAGACATTTGATTTAGTATCTCCCCTAAACCTCAATTGTTTTATTTAAACATGAATTTGACTCCAAATGACCTTAGAAAGATTATGTTCAGTCTAGAAATATCAGTCTACACATTTTTTTCCATGAATATAATATCTATTTCTTTAGATTCTGTGATAATTAATTTAGAAAATGTTCTGGAAAGTAACAAAGGTTGTATTGTGTGTACTGATAAATGTGATGCAAAAGGCATTTTAGACAAAAATAAAGAAAAGCCTTGTGAGATAATGGGAGGAGATGGAGTTTACATGTTATGAACATTTATTCTCCTTTTTTTTTTACAATTACCTTAAATACAGGAAATAGTTTGAAAAATTAAGAAGTGACCTGCAGCAAATTGAGAACCACCTATGACTTATGCTCCTGACCCACCAGCCAGTTGGATACCACTATGTATAGGATGAGTTTGAGTATTACCAAACACAGGACATTTAATAAATTACTGTAGAAGTCAAACCAGCCCATGCCATGCACCTGCAGAGGACACTGCTCTCTCCATGTGTCATGAAAATGTGATTTTCTCTGAATGGACACAGAACAGTTCTGGACATGACTGCCTTTACTACTAGCAATGTTTTAAAGATTTTATGTCATCACAATAATGAAAACATGACATTCAACAGTGACTATGGCAGGTATGAATCTATTTCTGGAAAGCTGATCTCCAGAGGACATAGAATGTGGAGTCTTGGATCCTGTTAATTTCCCAGAAGTTGTCACCAGTAACTCCCAAACGTCACCTTCTCTGTGGACCTTTTATGACTTTCTGAAATGAATGTGGTGCTCTGAAGCCCAAACAGTGATTGCCTACACACAATTCTTCTTCTTTGGACAAAGAGAATTGGGCCTGAGTTCAATTCTCCACTGGAAGAAATGTCCCTCCTGGAGCATTCCAGGGCTCAAGTCCTCATTCTCGATAGGGAAGAAGCAGACAGACAATGACAACCGAGATAGAGAGCACATTCTCTCGTAGAGGAGGGAGACCACTGTCACTTACCTTTCACAGAAAATTTCGAAACTGAGAAACATAAACTACCTCACTGTACTGTCCTCAAATGCAGACACTTGTCACTGTCAGGATTTAGAAATCAATTGTCTGCTTCTAATTTCAGAGCACATGATTTTCTCTTGGCTAAGACCAACATTTTCATCTGAGTTCTTGATTATAACCTGTCCTTTCTTTTCTAGGTCCTTGATCCTTATTGTACCTTTAAACTCATAGTCTCACCTGTCCTGGGCTAATAACCTGTGCTTTCAGTCCAACATGCTAAAATACTCATCAGAACCACACCCAGACACACACACACACACACACACACACACACACACACACCCCTCTACTTCTAGTCACTGGCCTATCTTCCTTCACACAAAACTATTTAAAATAGTCCACATTTGAAGTCTTCCTTTTTCATAACCCCTATTTTCTCTTTTGTGTCTACGAATAAATATATGATTTTTCTTCGCTTCCTTATTTCAAAAAACACAGTGCAAGCATTTTCTAATCTGTTCTTCCCATCTTTAAACCATCCCCAGTTCCCTGTTTTCACCTCCCCATCTCCAGACACTTACGTGCAATCCGTCAATGGTTTCCTAACACTTAAACCCAACGGCAAGCATCAGTAATTTGAATATTTTACTAACATGTGAAACAAACAACTCTTCTTCCCTTTAATAAGCTGTTCTCTCTTTTGGCTGCACTCTGCTACTTCTTTATTTCTCCCAGTTACAACATGTTAGCTATTTGCTTCGAGTAAAATATCATACACTTTACACTGTTAAAGTAAGTGTGGAAGGTTGGGGATATTGTCATACTGCATACATTTAAAAATTAAACAGAATCTAAAGAAATTGAATATTACCTAGATTATATAGTAAGCAAAATATATGAGAACCCAATTTTGCCAGACAGCAATACACACACACACACACACACACACACACACACACACACACACATATATGCTAGGGATCGAATTCAGGGTCTTGTGCTCACTAGGCAAGCACTCTAACCACTGAGCTAAACTCTCAACCCAAGCAATATATATTTTTAACTTTTTAACATGATAATTACATTTGAAGGAAAACATGATCACATTTTGAAGCATACCAGAGACAGAACCAACATGATTTACCTATCCAAAGATTTAACACATATTTATATTTTACTGTATTTATCTCAGATTTTCTTCAAAAGTGATACATTTGCAAGACTTGAGGCCCCTTTTGTACTATTCCCCAATTGTACCATCTTCTTTTCCCAGAGAAAACCATTATACCCTAGATAGTCTCAATTCTTGGAATTCAAATTATCCTGCTGTTTGACTGATACAACCTTCTTTATTTCTCCCTCCTTTAACTTATGTTAGTTTGGATATTATAAATTCATTTTCTTTTCTACTTGTATTAACTCACAGATTTTTAATGTATATAATTAAAAGTTTATAGGAATTTTGAGTGTATTCACACTCAACTTCTTCCTCCAATGTAGTCTATTAACATGTCTTGTTTTTTACTTTAAAATACCTAGTCTTAAACCACCAATGGATTAGCAGCATATATAACCTTACTATCTACTTATCATCTATCTATTTATCTATCTACCTATCTTCATCATCATCATCATCTATAGGTCATCTATCTAGTTACCTAGATATCATATGCTGTTTGTTACAAACCAAGCTTACTTAAATCTACAAACATGTTTATCCAAATACTTCTTCGCTATATATTTTTCTTCATGTTCTGAAGGAGTAGTGTTCAATTTTCACTTATTTATTTTCCTTCTCTAATATTTTCTCTTTCTCTAATAATAATCACAATCTACTGTGAAAACCAATAAACTGTTCATTAATACTTTATTTCATTAATAGTTTATTTATGAGTATTCTTTTATGAAATAAAATTTGCCTGCACATAGAACTAAGGATTGTTTCATCTATTCCTTAAAAGTAATATTTTATTGGGCTCCTGGTGCAACCATGGCCATGAGACATCTTTGGAAATGCTCATTTTAATTCCTTTGATTCTTAAAATATTTCATCTTTAATTTTTTTCAAAACATTTTTTGATTGAGAGAGTTCTGGTATTTCCCTGCAATATTACCAGGCGAATATTTGTTTTCACGTCATCCAGTCTATGATGTGATGTATTCAGTCATTCTGAAAGTTAATATTGTTTCCACTTAGCCAAACTGTCAACTATTCACTCTTCCATGTCTGTGTTCTTTTTCTAAAATTTATTTTTTTTTATCTTTCTGTAGTATATTACTTTCTTTTCCTCATAGCTTTATGTCTAAATTGCATGTATGGTTAATGTTAACACTATTTTAAGTTACAAAGTCTTATATCAAAGGCCACAATCTGTATTCCTAAAATATTTGTTGTCTGAATTGGTGCCCAGTGAAGAACAATATTCTAACAACAAATCGACAATATAGTGCATATAAGTGAATATATCCTCATTCCTTCTTATGTGTTATATTAAGTCATACATTAACTGCAACACAAAATATTCGACTTACGAATTAATAATTAGACTTATGAATTTTAACTAACTCAAAGATAAAGTTCAAATAATGTTAGCATATGAGATCAATCATATATATGCTTGACACAGTGAAATACCAAATGTCATGTATGATAGATGGTCAAATAAGAACAATTAACAATTTTATGAATTGGCTGCCTGTTCAAATCTATTTTGCCTAGTCTAATGCTTAGTAAAATACATACTTCAGCCAATTAGAATAGCCTTCAGTGAACGAGCTTATGTTTGATTGCCAACAAATCTGCATTTAACCTGTGAGAAAAAGAAACTCCTGGGCAATTGGCAAAACAAGTAATTATGTTGATGACGAGTCTCGAAAATCACTGTTAAATACACATAAAAGAAAAAATGTATTTCCTAACTGCATTTCCTGAAGGTATTTTTTAACAAATGTTTAGAGAACACACAGAAAGTGCTAAATAGTCAATGGAAATGGAAATAAAAAGATATTCCAATTTTTTTTTATTTCTAGTAGAAGAAATATTTCGAACTCATAAATAAAGAAGTAATGTCAAAGAGTTAAAGTCTGGCAGCAAAATAGCCATGCTTTTGATTTGTAAAGATCAAGGAAGGCATTCTAAAAAAGACAGCATGAGATTATTGACCTTAGGGAGAAAAAGTTGTTAATATTCACATTATTTATAATATTATGAAAAAAATGAAAAAAAGTCTTAACCTTGAATTTCACTTAAACCGTTACCATCATTTGAAAATGTTAGCTCTGAAAATCCTTTAATAATATAAAAAATTATATTTTTCTTATAACTGACATTAAGAATGAGAATTTCACACTCAGCTTGAGTTTGGCCAGATTTATGTGCAAAATGTATTAAGACCGATGTCTAGACAAAAATACATGATCACATGTGCAGTTATTCTGGATTGGAGGACTAAAAGCAGATATTTCTGCATTGCAGGACTAATATGACTTCTTTAGATGTCTCAGTATTATAAATTTATCTTCAATAGTTGCATATTATTTTTATATATGCAAATATGATAGGCTAAACATAGGCTTTGCTCTTTGATTCAGACTGAAGAATTGAGACAGGCTCTCTCTCATGTTATTTATTGCAATTTTTTTATAATTCCAACAGTGGTTTCAGATATCACAGGAGAAAATCATGAAACTCTGTATCTATGCTTTACTATAATCAATCTCATTGTGGATTGACCAATTGATGAATCCTCAGTGTTAGATTAAGGAGAAAATATCCCTACACACTCAGAAGGTATATCCTTGCACTGTTTGGCAGGATCACAGCCTCCTGTGTAAGATGCTTTTCAGGAAGGTGCTGCAGGCCAGGGAACCCAGGAATGCCTCACTAGCACAGGGAGTGTCTCTGGCACATTAGGCCATTAATATTTATCAAAGATCAGACATCCCTAATTTTGCACAAATGGAAAGCTAAAGCTGATGCCTCATATTTGAACCACATCAAATCCATTTCCAAGCCTGAGCATGGTGGTGCACAACTGTGATCCCAGCACTCAGGATGCTGAGGCAGGAGGATTACTGAGAGTTGGAGACCAGCCTTAGTGAGCTCTGAGAGTTGGATTACTGAGAGTTGGAGACCAGCCTTAGTGAGTTCAAGGCCAGCCTGAACTACATAGTGGACTCTGTCTCAAAAAATTAAAAAAAAAAAATTCTTTAAATTTTTACATTTTCAAAATTTACTTTTAATTAACAAATAAAAATTGAATATATGTACTATGTGCAACATGTTTTCAAATATGTATACATTTTGAAATGGCTATACTGAGCGAATTAATATTTGTATTACTCAATGTACTTTTTAAAATAATGATGTACACACTAAAATTGTCATAGTCCACCTCACCTAGCCCCTTAACATGCACTTATTAAGAAGTACTCATTCATCTATGCAACAACAATGTATCCAGAAAATTGATTACAAAGTATGCTAGATGACTGAAAAAAAGGTAGGAAAGTACATCATATACACAAAAGCTTAAATCCTTTTTCCAGCAATACTTTGAGGTTGCTGTAGTCTATACCGATGCAATTTCTTGTGTGTGTATGTTTACACAATCAGTTTCATGTGTAGGTTACATGTGTACATAGTCTACCTCCCAGTGAAGGTCCTTAAATATTCACATAGCATCTTTTACTCTGTCAATACAATCTCCTTGAAAGCTGAATGCATGCTCAAGTACTATTTAGATATGAAAATTAATAAATGTATCAATAGCCAGCATCTGGGAGACAGTCAGTGTTTCGCACATGTGTGAAAAAATACATCTACAGAGAATATAAAAAGGAAATAACAAAACTTGGTAAAAGTTTAGAAAAACCTCATTGTCCTCATAGTGATCTGAGGTTAAAATTACAGCAGAATATTACAGAACTGATTTTCTTCTTGAGTTAGGCATCCCCAGATGTTTATTCCCTAGGGAGCCTTTGATTAAATAATATATGTGTCTGTGTTGTGTGTATGTATGTGACTTACCCAACCCGAACCTCTCCAAGCACGGGCTGTCTCATGGGTCCTTGTCTTGACACCTGTGTAATCGCTGTTCTGTCTGCACAAATGGTATTGCCCTGCTTATCACAAAGCTTACCTTTATATTTACACAACTCTTCGCTCAAAAGTAATTTCTTTAGAAAAAATATTCTAGCTGCCCTATTTTTTAAAATGCACTCTCATCAATCTGTATGCACTCACTTTTCTTCCATTTAGTAGAAAATGAATATCTAACAATAGCTACTTCTCTATTTGTGATTAACACTTTTCCTAAATTTATTCTCTGCAGAGATGGGCACCACGTTGGTTTTATGCAGTGTGTATCTTACAGCCTACAGAGCACATGTTCAGTATATGCTGAATGACAAGTGAATGAATTAATAAATGAATACGATGATGATTTTATCATACCATTTTCATACCAGATATCTCGGCTTTTTACTGTCTTGTGACCCTGAGCTGCAGTCTCCCTGAACTAATGTATAAGAGAGAAGAAATTATCCACCTGAATACTTGTTAAAATATTTATTAAAATACTGATTAGATATAAAACATCTAAAGTTTATATTCTTAGCTACCATGGCACCCTCCTATAGGAAATGTTTCATTCCACTGCCAAAATGATCCTTCCACTGAGAAAGTCACTGAGTATCTGAGGACATGAAACAGAAAGGTAGATTTGCAGCCATCAGATTCTTTCTAATTTTTAACTTTTATACCATTTACATTACTTTTGAAATAAGATTTATAATCTGCACAAAGCCCTGGATAATCAATATTAGATTTATAACTGATTTTTTCTATATCTTTCACATTTCTACATTAATGTCTTGGTTATCAATAAGTCCTTGATGACAACATCCTTTCTCTTTGGTGTTCGTTAAACACCACAGTGCACTCTCACAATGACATTAATACTGACTGTCCCTGACCACTTAACAGTTTTGGGTGTTTTTTTTGTTTTGTTTTGTTTTGTTTTGTTTTGTTTTGTTTTCAATTCTGAGAATTGAACTTAGTGCCTCGTGCTTAGGCCTCATGCATGCTAGGCAAGGACTCTAATGCTGGACTACACTCCCAGCTCCTTCTTTACAATATTATTCTCTGATATCTACGTCACTCATCCCTTCATGTTCTTGTGGTTTCTCATCAAAGGCCACTTTTGCCTTAATATCACATCAGCCACATCCTCTGGTTCTCCATTTCAGCACTTCTTCTATCATCCTTGCTTTTTTCTTCTTATATTTTACAATGACAGGAAATATTATACGTCTATTTTTAGCCAGCATCTCACTCATGCATATTCATAAGTACAGGGTCCCTTGTTCACTATTCTGAAGACTCAGAGCAGTACAATAACAATAGTTTGAAGGAAGGAAAGAATGGAAAGAATACTAGTAACGTACCTACAAATGGAACCCAAATCAGCACAAACACAGACAGAATCACTGCCCTCAAAGAGCCTCCCATACAGTGGGAGGTTAGGTGTGGAACGGCAATTATAAACATGAGTTTGTAAGCCCTGGTGTAACTGTGTTACATGACAGCAGGTCTGTCTGGTTCAGGCTACATTCCCCAGATATTCAGGCTTTGACAGTTTCATGTGAAATGATAGTAGAAGAAAGGAGAAATGTGAAAGAAAGAAGAAAAGTATAGAAAATGTCGAAAAGTTTTTAACTTGCTCATAGTGGAAGAAAAACAAATAAATGAACAAAATGAAACAAAATCCCTTCTTTAGTTTGTGATATAAGAGGTCATAAACTCATTCATATACAGGATGGAATACACATAAACTACTGAAGAGATGAAACTGTCAGTAAAGAAATAGGAATTAGAAACCTACATTTCTCACGTATTAACTGGATGACTTGAACAAGTTATACAAGCTCTCTCATGGATCAGTGTATACATTAGTCAAATGAAAACAAAGACACATTCCACATTGTTATCCTTCAGAAACAGTAAAATTAGAACATTCAAGTAAGAAGATGTTTAGCATAGTTCTTAAACACGGATAAGTTATTCATGTTTTATTGTTGTTATTATTATTATTTAGATATTATCTGCTTTGAAAACAGTTTTGAGGGAAACAAAAAGAAAGGACAAATACTAAACTAGTGAAGCCAGAATAAAAAATAAGAGTCCAGGAATGAAAAGTGATAAGGTAGTGATTTCAGCTGCTATTCTATAGCCATTCTCTCCTTTTGCCTTCCTGGTAGAACCAATATGCCCGGCTACAATTCTTATGCTCCCCTTTTGGCAAATGACCACAGAATTACCCTTCGGTCCATAGAACAAAAATTGGATTATCTGGATGAAACTTCTTAGGAAGCACTTTAAAGTAATGGAGGTGTGTACTCAGTTTGCAGATGACTCTTTCCTCGCTCCCATCAACCAACTTCTTCCTGAAATACAAGGTGGGTCCATACAGGTTCTAAAGAACATGGCATAACATCACAAATGGGAACCCTGAACTAAGAATGCCAGAGGAGAAAGATGAAAAGTGCTGGGGTCTCTAACAGTCCAGCATAAAATGCAGCCTCCTGAGACTTCTTTAAAAAGATGTGGGCGCTTGTTTAACTACTTTTTGAATCTCTGTCTCTTACAGCTAAACTCTAAAACACTTAGAGAATTTCAACTGTTAAACATTATATATATATATATATATATATATATAAACACATATATTTAAATAACAAAAAAAGAATTCTAAACAATCTACTGGGGGTTGGGGGTTTAGCTCAAGTGGTAGAGCATTTGCCTAGGAAGCACAAAGCCCTGAGTTTGATCCCCAGCACCCTCCAAAAAAAAAAAGAAAGAAATAAAACAATCTACTAAACTTGTATATTACTAAAATATGAACTTCTCAATAGCAATGTGAAAAAGGATCTGTGAAAGCAAATATAGCTTTCATCAATTAAAAGAAATTCAATCACATAAATATATAATACATATATACATACTTATATATGTGTTCCATTAGAAACAGGAGAACTATCCTAAGGTTTTTTGAAGGACGTCTATGTACTATCTTGGTTGGTATATTTGATAGTTTTTGAAGAGATATATTAATCTTTATATGCTTATTTCTTATAATAACTTTTGCAAAAAGAAACATATTAAATTTTCCAGGATGACTGTAAATTATTTTTAAGGAAAAGGCAAACACACACTGTTTTCTAAATAGAGGATCTGTTTTTGAAATAAATACTGAAGAGCATAGAAAACACAGAGCGTTTGCATGAGTCTTGTATTCTTCCAAAATTCTTGCAGGCTATCTCTTCACTTAAATTAAACAGCAACAAATTTGAAAGTAATGCTCTAAAGTACCTCACATAGAGGCATAGTTTTGGTAAATAAAAGACAGCCCATATGTTTTCTATTTAAAGGATGAAGTGGCAACTGTGGACATTCAGTCATGAGAGCTAACGGCTTACTCTGCAAGAGGCCCACCTATGGACTCATACATCCCAAGGTGAAACTGGATTATCTGTAGTAGAAATAAGGCATTTTCTAAGCACCAGTGTGGAGTTTACTAACATGTTAATAAATACTTAAATAAAATTTTCAGCGATCAGTCCATACAACATTAGAGAAAATGTTTTTGCCCTAGATTATATTGAGATTAGGAGCTACAACTCTTGACCATGGAAACCAATTTTACTGGGCTCGTGTATACCAACTTACTTATCTATTAGTGTTACCTCAGAATAGTATTGCGAAATGGGTGCCCAGAATGGAATACTAAAATAACAGACAGCAGAATGTCAATAGTGAATTCAAATGATGTTACATGAGTGAAGAAAGGAGAGATTTTTGCAAGGGAGAGGAGGTTTCTCTTAAATATGGAAAGCAAAAATATTCAGAAGAGGAAAACTGACAGAGGCAGGGCAACCTTAATTTACATGTCAGCTATAATATCTGCCTTACAAGACTATTTACTTGGTAACTGGATGACATTCCTTAAACTAGTTACCGTAGCAACTGCCTCATGACTCATGGGACTCCAGGACACAGAACATGTTGGGAAAAAACAAAAGCACTGTCGGTGTCTCGCAGAAACATTACCATTTTGAGCAAAGCTTGCATTGGGAAGGAAAGGTGTTAGCCCTGTTTCACTGTGTTTTGTTTTTTCCTATTATTTCTATGTTCTAATGGAGTGTGAACAGTGGTTTTCAATATATTTTCACTCCTATTTATCACTTTACTGTCTTTTTAAATGTTAATTACCAAAATATGAGATTTCAGTTAAAGTTGTAAGAAAACTTCCCATAACTTACATCCATTCACAACTTAATTTTTTTTTAAAAATCTCTTTAAGTAATCTGAATTCTAGACTAATATTTTCAAAATGGAATATCACAGATCACTAGTACCAATCATTTGATGGTTTGTTAAAAGTGTCCATTCTTTGTTATCAACTCAGATCAACTGAGTTAGCATTCTTGGAATAAGACCTGAAAATCTGTATTTTTAACAAGTTTGCTTGGTAACTTAAACTATTCATGCATATTTTATCAGATTTTATTTTCCTACCTTTGTTTCTTTGCTAATGCATCTTCTCACTTTGAATACGCTTCAACTCCAAGTATAGAAGTACTAACAGCCACTCTTGGCTTAGCTGGACTTTCTCTAAAATAAATACCTATTCCCCATTAACAATGATAAACTCCATTAATTTTCTAATTCTCTCATTTTCCTAATTTCTACTTAAGTTTAAATAGTGGTATTGAATGTTTTATCATATATATTAGGTCTGCAATCTCCCCTTAATGCCTTATATATTCAGATATATATATAAAGTGAGTGGATCACAGAGCACTGTACTCAGAGGTGGATTCACCACTGGTGAGTTTAGCGACTGAGTGTGCTGTTGGGAGGTAGTGCTTGGTCCTAAGAGGCGGTTCATTAGGGGTGTGACCTGGAAGGCTACATTTCCTTCATTGGCTCCTCCCTTCACTCTTCTTCCAAGATGCTATGACGTAAGCAGCTTTCCTCTGTAAGAGGACCTTCCACCATGCCCTTCCTGCATTCAGGCCTATAGACCAAGGACTGAAACTTCTGAATCCGTGAGCCAAAATAAACCTCTCCTCCTTTAAGTTGCTGCTGTTAGGTAGTCTGTCTTATTGGTGAGGAAAATGACTAAGAAATTAGGAAATGCTTCCTCATCTGTATTCCTTTTGAATTTTGTGTAGTTCTTTATTATATTTCAGCTATTATGTTATGAGATTGGGCTTAGGACATTTATTTTTCTTTTAGTCTTTTCTGAGAATGGAAACAATATGTATTCATATCTGTGTCCAAGTCCCTAAACATGAAGCTGTCAAGAAATGTTTGTTTCTTTAATTGATCTGTGTCTAGTTATGATTAAAATTACTCATAAAAACTTAGATAAGATTGTTAAACAATAACTTATTCCATCCTCATAAGAACTCTAAATAAGATAGCTTCTACTAATACTTCCCTAATACAGATGAACACCTGAGCCTTGGAGAGATCAAGCCACCTGCCTGAGATAAATGAATGATGAACTGTAGAACAGTTACAAATTGAGCTGCAATAGGAATCCAAGCTTTATCCACCAGGCTTGCTACCTTCTTTACTATAGCAATGATAAACTAAGATTTAACCACTCTCTTTTGGACATGAGTTAGAATATAGACATGACACAAAATTTTCTTAACACAAAGGTGCAGCTAGAACAAATACAATTAACACTCAAAACTTTTCTGCCTCTCCATAAGTCTTTACAATCAGCATATAAAATCTGATGTACTGGCAACAGAAAAAGCATAAAAACACAGAACTCATATTAGAAGGAGAAGGTGGGTAGTTCAATTGAGCGCATTCATCAGAGACCAGTGTGGGCAAAATTCCAAAAGCACATCTGAAAAAACCAAAAAGAATAGAGCAGAACCAAAACTTGTACTGTGTAGTAAAACCAAACAAAATAATAGTACTCATATGCTCAAATGTATTAATGTGTTATTTTTCACAAATCCTGCCCTACCTCCAGTTCACTTCTGCACATATAAAATAGGAGACGTGGATGCATGGTCTCATAGGTTGTTGGCTGGAATCAAATGTACTTCTTCCTCAAACTACATATATTTTAGGCCTAAGGACACCATGAATCCTTCACTTGATGAACAGTTCAAAGAAAGGGTTCTTTATCCATTTTTCTCCACAATATTTCTCTATTTCACTTACCACTAATGCCAACATATGATTAATTCTCTATAAGATTTTATCCCTACTTCCCATCGCTCTCACTTTATCTTGTACCCACTGCAATCCAGCCAGAACGTGCTTGTTGCTATAATTTGAATTCAGAGCTCTTGAAATGGAGATTTTTCTCTTGAAATCTATCTGCCCAGGTAGACTGGGCCTCTTTCTCCTCTAAGAGTCCCTCAGACATCATCTTCCTAATGAGGCATTCTGTTTTAAATAGTATACATACACTCCACGTTATTTATAGTTTTATTTTTATATAATTTTAATATACTTGATTTAATGTATTGTTTTCTTTTTTAATTTTAGTTTATTAGTACATGTGTGTAGTACACAATGTTCACATTCCTTGTGTGAAGTTGATACATGTATATAGCACAACCCAATTCTTTTCTTCATCTCTTCCTTCCCTCTCTGTTCCCTCTAAAACATCACATTGCTTCTCTTATATCAGAAGCCCAATAGATATTTTCTGTTTTTTGTGTTTATTCCTCCCACTAGAATATTTTGTATCATGTGGTATACCCAGCAGCTGGGAGAGTATCTTGCACATATTGAGCCCTCAATGTTCATTGATTGAGTGTATGAAAAATCATTAATCTATTTTTCTTTTCCTTTATTCATCCACACAACTCTTTATTGGTAGCTGCTAGGAACTGTTCTAGTTGCTGGAATCCTCTTCATAATTTCTGAAACCCTAGAACCTTAGCATTTGTACTGTTTAGTTTTCATTATGAAAAATGAGTACGCTTATGAATTAATAAAGGTCAGGTCCATTTTCACAAAAATCAATTGTCGAATCTTAGACTATGAAC
The DNA here is from genome assembly GCA_004026905.1 of Hystrix cristata. NCBI lineage: Eukaryota > Metazoa > Chordata > Mammalia > Rodentia > Hystricidae > Hystrix > Hystrix cristata. The sequence goes on along the minus strand of PVJO010005081.1, from coordinate 10,503 downwards.
ATTTATTTCTGCTTCAAAACTGTGTCCTTGAAATCCATCTTGCGTGGGCACAAACAGAAGGAAAATGGAAAACTGTAGCTTTTTGTATATCACGAGATTTGCAGGCTATTAGGCTAAATTAGCTCCGGATGCCTGCAGGATGTCTGAGGTAACTGCAGTTATCCCCCACCATTACTGCATCTAATTCTTGATGTCATGCTTTGGGGAAAATATAAAGAAATCAGAGAAATGCAGAGAGCCCCTATCATTATGATAAAATGTAGGAGTACACCAGACTGTGAGAAAGATCAACTGAACTAGAAAGAAACAGCCTGAAAAACCACAGATTATAGAGGAGTAATCCTTTCTTTCTGTCTGTAAATATTAAAGGAGAACAACAAAGAGAAAGATATTCTATTAATTATATGATGGAATATTGTTTTTAAAAGTACTCTGCATTCATATGTGAGAATCTGCACTGGACAGAAGTATCTCTTCAATTCTGGGGAAAAGTGGTATTAGAAACCAAAATGGATTTCCCCAAGCCACCGTTTTGCTTAAGTGTATTCCTAATTGATTCTAGTAGAGGTCATGAAAACCTATGTGGGGATAATCTCCTTGCTGAGAAATTGGGATGTACAGTGCTCTGCCTCCATAGGAGAGAGTAGAGGGAATTGGCAGGGTATGCACGGTGAGACTGCTGCAGGAGATTAGTTTAATTAAATAAAACAATATGCACATCTCTGATACCCTACAAAAAGATAAACAGCTTTATCTCTTTCTCCTGGAATCACAATCCCCAAAAACGTGTGCTCTGGAATCTAAAGTCTTTTCCATGATAATTAACAAAGAAGCTAAAGGAGCCACCATGTTGCTATGGAAAGACATAGACCAGAATTCATAAGATCTGGGTCTTTTTCCAGGTTCTATAGCTACTTTGCTTTTCAAGGTACGGAAAGCTAATAATTTTTGTGTGACTTATTTTCTCAAACTGGTAGATGGGGTCAGGGTTTACACCAAGTACCTTACAGTGTTGAATGTTGTCTTCTTTTAAAACCTGGCGGTACATGAAAGAATCTATTTTTTCCCAGAGTAAAGCATTACTCAAATGCTGATTTAACAAGAGTTGATTCCTGCAGCTATTCTGGAGAAATAACTCTTTTTCTGACACTCATGAGGTGCTAATTTTCAAATCTTCCGAGAGATATTGTATAAAATGACCACAAGTTCTTTACAATCAGTGACAATTTTCAACAGGAACTGTTCAATGTGACCATGTAAAATTCTGAGTGCTGGAAATGTGGATAAATCAAATTGAGCCCAGGCTGTGGGCAGGTCAAAAGGAGGTATATATGAGATTGTAGAAGGAAGTCAAGAGAGGTCTATTATGCAGGGATTCCACACAAGACAAGTGGAGTCAGGAATTTGAAGGCAAAAAAAAAAAAAAAAAAAAAAAGATGACAGCAGAGTCAAAAGGTACGAGGAATAGGAGTACCTCAGAGAAATTTTGCCAATACCTCCTCTGTATTCCTGGATGATGATGATAACGGTAATGTTAGTTAGCTATATTTTCCATGATAAATCCATAGGTGTCACTTTTAACAATACTCTAGTGGGTCTGATTACAAATTTTATCTTCCTTTGTTTCTTCCTTTTCTTTGGTGCATGGGGACCAGTCTATCTTTCCAAAGAAGAAAATGGCTTGTTCTCACTGTGATCTGTTCATTGTAGCCTCAGTCAACAAGATAACGAGCCCCTTCGTTGGCAGTAAGAATTGCCACAATTTTCTTACAAACACGGCTTGCACATTTTTGTTTTTAACTCTGCAAAATCAGTGCCTATATTTGGCTCATAAGGAATGAGATATTCAAATGTGACATAATATCATTGTCTTTTGCTAGCTTTCTAGTGGTTTGCATAGGTCTCATCATAATCATTTCCCTGCTGCGGAATTATTCTAAGAAGCCCTGCTCATCAGCTGTAGTATTTTGCCTTTTATTGAAAATTATTCTACTGAAGATTATGGCAGTTTTAGGTTGATACAATACAAGAATGACGATAAGATCACCACTTCGATTTTCCAGTTTTGATTTTTTTTTGTCCTAGCCATACCTATAACCTCCAGTATTAAATATTATCTCTTGGGTATGACAATATTTTTAGGCCAAGTCTACATTTTTCATGCATTTTCTAATGCATTGTAGCTTTCTCTATTTGCCTTTTCCTCTGTTATTTTTGTGAGATAATCATAGCCATTTATTCTACACTTAGTTTCCATACTCATTATCTTGTTTAACATAAAACAAAATATTAGAAGAGAAACATGGATATGGTAAAGATGTTCACGTCTTTTCTGTTCATGTTTAAAAATAAAACCATAGAAATAATTGTTATCTGAGGCAATTCCTCTAACTATTCTATCCTTCCTCCATAGTAAGAAGCACAATTTTTAGCAAGACAAATTCCTTGCCCAAATAAATGGTGCTACCCCACAGGTCCTCACAGTTACATGTGGCCATATGACTAAATACCAATGCACATGACTTTTATAAAATTGCCTTAAAATTCACAGGAAACCTATCTTTCTGAACTCTTTTCTCCATTATGCTCAATGAAAGGTGGATGTGATGTCTAGAGTTTTAGCATTCATTTTGGGTCACGAGGATAACAAACACAGTAAAATAATAATTAAGAGTCAGTTGGAAGAAAATAGGGTCTGAATGTTGTTTACCAGGACCAGACCCCTGAATTTGTACCCTAAACTTAGGTGAATCACACAGATAATGTGTCAGCTATTAACAGTATTGAGAAGTAGGCATTAATATAGCTATTTTAGAGAAGAGGATATAAAGCTCCAGGAATTCTAAGCAATTAACCTAAAAAAGAGAACCGTCTTTTAGAATCACATTTCCTAACGCAGCTCTAGTAAACAATGACCCCTATAAATTTATCCACTTGCCAAGTGAAAGCAGGTCCTATTTAATTAGGCTCACTCAGGTTATAGTTAGTTGATGACAAGAGAATGAATAACTCACTAACAAGGCCAAGTTGGGCATTTTTGGAAGTTTAGTGGCCTTTCTTTTTTGCCAGAATAGTAATGTCAAAATAATTCTATGACATTGGAAAGAAAGGAATAAAAGAAATAAAGCAAGGGGGAAAAGAAAAGCAGGAAGGAAAAGAAGAAAGGAAGGAAAGTAAAGGAGGAGAAAAAAGACAAAAGAGGGAAAAGAGCCAATAATTCTTAACAATTTAGATAAGTACATATTAATTACCTGGGAAAGTATTAACTGGAATATAAAGAAATAGACAAAGTTGCAGTAACCTTTATGCTAGAAGTACCAGGGGCAGGATCCCATTTTGTTGGTTGTGGGGACATCTTTCCAAATCTTTAGTAGATGATAAGAATTTCAGATGATGTCAGAGAAAGTGAAACCAAGAATCAACGGGAGCCAACTCAGAAGGTGATACAGCTACTGATGCTGAAATAACAGGGGAGGTTTCAAACATAGTTATGAAGCCAAAGGGCAGTGAAAAAGAAAAAAGATAGCAATTTTATCAGAGGAAAGACAACAGCAGAGGAGAAGATCTGATACTGTTAGTATTACACATTTTTTTTCCTGGTTTAGGTTTGGCTTTTATCAGCTGGAATCCTTAGGTAATTGTTGTAGGGTTCTTTATTTTGCTTCATAGGGTTTGACAGTTCTGTTTCTTACTGTATAGGCCAGCTGCATCATGACCGAAGAGCCATGCCACATGGGACTTGTGAATACAGAGATTCACTGTGGGAGTGAGCTGGTCCCTGGGGTGCGCTGTGGTCAAAAGCACAGTCAAGAAATATTACTGATGGTGGGCACAGGCTTTCTCTCCATCAACCAGGTAGCTAAATTTTTAAACACCTAAGCTATACCAGGAAGTCTACCTACACAGCCACCAGAGTCACATTGCCTTGTTTAAATGTTAATTTCTGCATTCTACTAATTCTGAGACCCAGGGCAGCCTATTTATCTTTCCTACTCATCAGTTTTTCTATCTATAAAATACAGATAAAATTAATATACACCTAAGTTTTGGAGAGTGGTTAGCTAACATATACAAAGCCTGAAGAGCACCTTTTCACAATGTTTATTCTCAGAAACTCCCACACCTGAAAAATTCCACTTGCTGCAAGCTGGGGCACTTTCCTACCCCCTGAGATGAAGGATGCTGCCCCGCCCCTTTTCCTTCCCATTAGAGTGTTGATTAAAGCTGAAATGCAGGACACAAATGGCTCTGGGAGACTGGCTGCATTATTAAAGGGCTACCTGATGTGCATCTGAGTTATTAGTGGCTTCATGACAACCACAATATGAACAAAATTAGGTTTCGTCTCTGGAAAGAAATCTCTTTGTTGGAAAGGATTAGAAGATGTTCCTAGCTTCAGTGTCTTCTTTTCTACACTACACTCGTTTGCTGTCCACAAGTCTCTTTGTCCAAGTCCAAACTGTTGTCAAGACAGTGGTTTCAAAGTTAAAGTAGTTTGAGGTGAATTTTAATAAACTTCTTCCCCTTCATCTTGCTTTTCACTTTTCAATGTCTGCTTAAGAACAAACACAAAGTCAACTCCTATGCTCTTTATAGCTCAAGCCCAATAAAAAGACATTAAAATTCCAATAAGCAGTAACGTCTTTTTACAGCATTTTAGCACTAAAAAGAGCAAGTGGTTCTAAGACCACTGTGGCTGTTAGTACTTAAATGGCTGAATTATCTTAATTGTCTCAGAAGTGGCACTAAAGTTGGAAAAAGCAAAAAGTGCATATGTGAGAAGGAGGGAAAAATGCCATCATTATGCTCAATTTTTAGAAAGGAACATTTGTTTGCATTTCGGTCAAAAGCCAACCACTTTCTAGTAAATCAAAAGTCAAAGAGGTGCGGGTGGCAAAGTTATATGGCACGTGATACCCATGGTGGAGCTGTAGTAAATTTAACTCTGTTGTGTAGAAAGCTGCTGAGCAGAATTATGAGTCCATTTGATTCCAATTTAATCAACTTGGCGCTCCAAGCTGGCCCTTTTTCTGGCCAAGACATTGCAGTACAATACATGAGCCATATTTCTTCTGTTTGGCAGAGAGCTCCCTGGACTATTGCTGCCCAGTTCAGAGTGGAAAGATGTCTGAGAGTGTTGGGGAGGTAGGAAGGCAGGAAACACTTATCTAACCAGGATATAAACAACTGAGATGAACTACTTAGGTAAAAGCTCAGGGAAGGACGGTTATGTTAGAAATACAGAGTCTAGAAGAGAGCAGATTTAAGTGTTTCCCAAACTAAATAGGTTTATCTTCTATCATAAGTGAATATTCTTTTCCTATGAATGATTTCACAAACAAAATCACTCTTGCTTCAACTTCCTTGCCACTACCCACAGCATGTATTTTCCTCCTTATTGCAAACTCTTGGGGAAAATATTGTTTATCCTGCCAGTAGCCATGTTCTGTCTCCCCACTCCTTTAGACCCAGCCAAAACAGGATTTTACCCTCAGCTGATACACAAGTGGTTATTGAGAATCACCACCAATTTCCCTTCTCAAATAGCCAATGATCATTTCACAGTCCTCAGTTTATTTGACATGTCAGTAACTCTTGGTAGAATCAATTCCACCCTCCTTCTTTGACTATGTTCTTTACTTGGTTTCCAGGATGGTCTTTTCTACTGACTATGCAATTGACCCTCCTTTTTAGTAGGCTCTGCTCTGCTGTCTCGATTTGTATTTAATGAGATATCCAGCATCCATCTACAGATCTCTTCTCTTTTGTCTTATGGTGATTCCCTCACTGCTTTTATCCAATGTCTGACTTTAAATTTCATCCATATGCCGAGGACCAAATTTGCTTCTCCAGTCTCAGTCCATCTCCTGAACTATAACTGTTTATTCAATAATTGCAATTAAAAGTCTGATAAGTATCTTGAAATTAAAAATTTCCAAAGACACATATTATACCTAGCTTCATTAAATCCAAAATACAATCTTCTCTATCTCATTAACTGACATTTCCATCCAACCAGACCAAAAACTTGTCTTAACCTCTGCTCCCTTTTTCACAACCAACTTCCAATTCATAGACAAATACTATTGGTTTATCACTTGAAATATATTCTAAATCTGCCCTCTCCTGAATATTTCTGCTTTTTCTCTCTCAGTAAAAAGTGTCATCTTATGCATGTTGTCTTGCTCAAGAGCTTTCTTACTGTTCTCCTACACTTTTTCTGGGTATTATTTGACACATTGATGTCAGAGTAATTATTCTAGACTCTAAGTCAGGTCAATTCAAGCCCTAATTCAAAGTTAAATACAGATAAGTTTTCATGACTTCCAGCCTTCTAGGTTGTCTTTAACTGCCTTCCTTCTCCTAGCTTAGCAGCTCACTCCTGAGATCCACATCAAGCCTCTCACTGCTCATTGCACTTCTTTAGCAGGTTTTCACTTCTGGCTCACACTAGTTGTTCCTACTACATAAAATATTCCATCTTCAGATTACTCCTTCCTGAACTTCCGTTAGACCTCTCGTTAAACATTTCCTCATCAAAAATGACTTTCGGTGATTCATGAAGATCAGTATCCCTGGCTCCACCACCGTGAGCCCTTTATTGACCTGCTTTATTTTTATCCATGACACCCACTGTATGACACATTTTATATTTATTAGTCCCTATCTTCCCCAATTAAATTCGAGCATAATGTGCACATTCTTTGGCTCATGCTTGTCTTGACTACAAAGAACAGTGCCTGGTAGACAAAATATTTTTAATAACCTCTGGAATTATCTGAAAAGTCACATCAAAATAGAAAATAGATAAAATGTCCTGTACTTTATTCAGAAGAAATACTGAAAAGACATTAAGAATGATAAAATTTAGGATCCTATTGACTTTGAAAAAAAAAAATTATATATATATATATATATATATATATATATATATATATATATATATATCTGTGAGGCAATCTCGCATAGCAAGCAGGGTCACACCAAACTACCTTTAGACACTCGCTTGTGTCACTTTACAAAGGTCATACATATTTGAAATAAAATTTCCTTGACATAATAGAAAGTGAGTCCTGGTAAAATAATTAACATCGATTTAGAAAAATTCAATAGTTCAGGCTTTCTGGGCTACAGAGACAGGGAGCCAAAAATCACTGGCTCTTGATGACTCGGCATCGTTTTAGTTTGCACAAATTCCGTCGTTGGCTTGTGTGAGTCCATAGGGCGCGATCCTTAGGTCTGGCTGAGTATTCCAGTCCCAATAACATTTCTCTAGAACTATTAACATCAAACCACCTCAAATTAATATTTCCGTTAAATTAAACTTGATGTGGTTCAAAATGCAAGCCAATCTGTTTTCAATTCCACAATCACTCATCACTCTTATTTTATTAATTCTTGAGACAGAAAAAGTTTAAAATGTATTAACTTTGTTATACAAAATCTGATTTTATGACTTGAATGTCAGTCATCACAGTACAGCAAATTCTTTTAAATATTCCACAGCATTTCCCATATTACCTCTATGAACATTTACAGTTTTCTTTAATTGTAATTTTTCTAGGAAATAGCTGAAAAAAATGCTAGTTTTTATTCACCCTTACATACCTATCAATCCTTATTTGCACTGCAGACTCAACGTAAATGTAAAGAAAAATTAGACAAAGTTTCAAAACTAGTTAGTGCTTATTTCACAAAAGCATTTTCTAACCCTTTAAATGGAGACTTACGTATTGTTACCGTAGGGTTTAAAATATCTTAGAGGAGTGTCATGGAGGAGGTTTCATTCCAAGAGAGCCAAAAAATAAAGACACAGATGAAATACATCACAACACAAACTCTCTTCTAAATCTTGTCACCAATGTCAAGTTCTTTTTTGTGCATCTCATTGATTGCTTCTACCACCTGAGACCCTGATTATTTTACATTTCTTTATCCCACAAGTTACCATTCTTCGTCCCCTTATTTGTGTTGTCCTGATACATCTTTTTATAAAGTGTGACCACTAATATTAAATTATGTGTCCTGTTTCTCCTTTTGTATTATTCCAAGCCATTTACCACTCAAGCCTAATACAAGTATTTTTGGAAACAATATCCCCAATAATATATGACCAAATGTGCATGATCACATTTTGTAGGGAGCAATTAAGGATTGTGAAACAGCCTGAACTAATTTGGAGCCAACCTACCAGAATTGACTACAAAAATGAGTATTAATTATCATGCCCTGCCTCCTTACTACAGCTGAGTTTAATTTTCATGGCCTTAATATTACCAGAATAACACAAAAATGAACACAATCTCGTGGTCTTTCCATATGATGATAAAAGGCTGAGCATTTGAACAAAAAATGTAATTGTGTGTTGTTATGCTATTTAGCTAACAGTTATCACAAAAATAAAAAAAAGAGAGAATATAAGCATTTTATTTTTTAGGGTATCATGTGATAATTGTGATGTGTATATAGCATTTAAAAATACTTAGGATAAATGAAAAAGATATAAATATTCTTTGAGTATATGCATGCCATATGTTTCAATGGAAAAAAGATTACAGATAAATATGAACAATAAAACCATCTTTCTTTCAGGACTTGAGAATCTCAAAGATAAATTGCACCAGAAGGAGTTAAATAGGCAAAGGAGATTTTATTCAAGACTTATTTTGATGGGGGAGAAAGACTGAACTCAACTCTCCTGATACAGACAAAAGAGAGACAAGAGAGTTTTTAAACATGGGGGTAATTTGGCAGAACCTCACTAGAGGACATTGGGAGGAGACTGGTTAATGTGATCAGATTACATATGTTTGCTAATTGGTGCTCATCAGCATTAGTCTCATACTCTTCCACATCGTCTGGAAGATGGGTGCTCTGCATTTCTTTCTTGTTTATATTTTTTTAGCTTCTATTTTTAAAAAAACTTCATTTACTTTTTATTAGTATATGTTTGCTATACATAATAATCACATTCATCATGGGGAATTTTACCTCTACACAGTACCTTAATTCTTTTATTTTTTCCCCATTTCCCTCTCCTCCCTTCCAAAGAGAAAGGGAACAAGGGATGAGGGGGAAGGGAAGAAAGGGAAAGGGGAATTTTAAAAAATGAGAGAGTGTTGGAGGAAAAAAATGGAACCAGAGCTTTTGTGAAGGGGAGGGATACTCTACATTTCTTGATCACTAGATTTCAAAGACATGGTCCCTAGTTCTTGAAAATATATCCTTGTATTATAAAAATGACAAGAAACTGGGAGAACACTTACATTACAGGGGTGAGGGGGCAGAGACAGAATTTGTAATTGCAAGTTTTCCCAAGTAAATGCTCTAAGAAACCAGAGTCAGGAGAAACTCCTTTGGAGTTTGGTTAAAAAGACCATTAAAACTTTCTTGGTCTTATAATAATATTTCTATTCTTTTTGTAATCATAATTAAAATATAAAAAACAACAATAATAACTTCATTTTATGCATTCTAAGCTCAGCAAAATGCTTTTTTTGGGCAAAAGAGACAAGATTCCCACTCACATGGCTTTTTCTAGAAGAACTCTAGAAGGCTAGAAGGTGCAATAGTCCCTCTTGGAGACCAGCTTTGCAGAAATCTGAGGTTTTCCATCTCTTCCACATTAGACTTTCAAATTTCTCAGAAAGTAAAGTATCATTTTGTTGGATGTATCTAAGGTACATTATTATCATTACAATAAAAAAGTAACCACACATATCTCTTAGTGAATTTTTTTGCTTCCTTTCCCATTCCTACTATCAATTCAATTTTCAATGAACTCTTTGCAGTGTAAGTATATAAACCCGTTCTTCTGAACCATAATTTACATTGTCCAAGTTTATTTAGACTCCAAGTGTGACAATATGGTACAGTTATCACTTTTTTGTCCAGAAGCAGTTAGGCTAATCTACATTTCATATTAAAAGATCTAATATAATAATATGCTGAAATTATTGATGAGGGAATAAAGAGGGTACCATTAAAAAGGTTCATAATACTGACCAAGTCCTCTCACATTCCTGTCCAAACAACACACTTACAAAAAAGAGTTAAGCTACCAAACTGCCAAGACCTCTTTCTGCTCTTCTATCTTAGAATCTAAAGAGTCTACTATCTCATAAAACCACTGTGGGGCAAAAGTTAGTTCATATCTGTTCTTTTTTTGGAGAAATATACAAGTCTGCCACAAGAGGCAAAAAGACTAATACTCCTGGCAAGTAGTTTTAGAATTAGATCTATAATCCCAGAAAGCATTCAGTGAATCAGCCACAAGGTAATTTCAATTTCTCTAAACTCTTTCTATACGGAGTTCCTAGAAACGGTGATGCTACGAAGCTTCAGCTCTCATATTAACACCTGAGCATTAAGTGCCCATTTATGGAATTACAACTAAATTAAAATGTGTGGGAGGCATGTTACTTATTTAGGTGATGTCCAATGCTTGGTTTGTATGTAAGACACTTTACAATAAATGCACATTTACCCTCCATCCTAATTTTC